>CAFUXE010000936.1:353119-388976 GCA_903364295.1 Serranus cabrilla
TTTTTTTTTTTTTTTTTTTTTTTAAAGACAACACATTTAAAAGTGTCCATTCCTCATGCACTTACATTATGCCAAGTGTCTCATTTTAATCTGTGCAATGCACATGTCAATCTAGTTAGTGTCATACATGTCAACTTTGGCAGATACAGTGTTGAGCTCTTCTTTATTGATGGTTTCCTTACAGTAGCATCTTTGGAATAATTTGTACAAAGCAAATCCTGGGATCACAAGACTAGGTAGTCCAGCCAGAATGAAGATAATTCCGTAGACCCAGCTGGGAAAGGGTAAAGCCTCCAAAACCGGGAAGTTTATCTATAAACCAGGCAAAGAAAGGATTTTAAAAATTGTACAAATTTAACAGAGAGATTATAATTTGGAGGAATGTAGTTACCAACAGTTTGTGAAACATACCGAGCTTGGATTCCAGGTGATGTATGTCAGTGTGGCGTTGACTTTGGTTGCAAAGTAAAACACAAAGATGACCAAGACAATCAAAGGGCTAACCACTCTCCATGCGGCCTGCCAGAAGATGTTGGGTTTGTGTCCAATCATGAACTCAATATCTTCATTAAACCTGTTAAAGAAACACGGACTGTTTAAAAAAGTGGACGTATCCCCAATAACGTCACCCATTGGTGTGTGGGCTACCATTAGGAAGCCTTGCCTTTAGTGGCCACCTGACTCCTGGCTATGCTGTTTAAAGTAGCTGCTAACAAAGTTAGCTGGATAATTCAAGGTAATCCCAATCATGTTTGCGGCTATTTGAATGGGAATGGATATGCATCGCTCCACCTCTATCCTGATTGACAGGATGTCAGAGTGGCTTAATGCAGTTTTAAGACACCCACACACTGCATGGCCTTCACTTACCTATCCATTCCATACAGATAGACGACACCAACCATCTCACAGAAGGCAATAATGAGCAGAGGGATGGAGCCTGCGTAGGCGTCAAAGAGCGCTAACCAGTAGTTACCAGACCGCAGAGTAAAGATGAGCGCGATCAAGAAGGATGAGAGGCATACAATTCCTAAAATTAAAAACAGTCCACAGTTAACCAGTATTCAGCTGTAGAAGCATATGTACTTTTAGCATACATGAGTCTATGGGACTATTTACCAGAAAGCACCTCTTTAGGACACTTCTTGGGAAAGATCTTTAGGTCCTGCAGAGGAACCACGACCCCCTCTATATTTCCAAACATGGCGGAAAGCCCCAGACAAAAGAGCATGATGAAAAAGAGGACAGACCAGAGGGGAGAAATGGGCATCTTGGTGATGGCCTCTGTGAACACAATAAAGACCAGACCCGTTCCCTCCACTCCCTGGAAAACAAGCGAACAATTAGCAGCTATACTCAACGGGCTTGTTCACTTAAAAAAGAATACAATCATAATGATGCCTCCAAACAAATTATACATCACTGAGAAAAGTCCTCAGGTTGCAGGTGCTGAGGTCCAGCCCCTGAATGAGCTCTGACCCTGAGGTCGTGCTGTTAAGCATTCGCAACATTTCATCATAGTTGCTCTCCGTGATGCTGCCCTCGACAAGATCAAATGCATTCAGCAGCATCATGATGTTCCTGAAGGAGGAAATTTAGGGACATGAGTGACAAAAAAATTGCTGACTAACTGAAATAAATTGATATGCACCTACGCATTCAGGCAGGCATCAAACTGCTCTGTTGCCCGAAAGCCAATGATGGAGTAGATAATGGTGGCAGCATACACAGAAGTACAGCCATTAATAATGGAGATGATAACAGCATCTTGCTCACAATTGTTGCTAGAATAAAAGTAGAAAATTATTATAAAAGTTTCATTAAACAGAAAGAAAATGCAACAGATAGATTCCATTCAGACTTCATGCTCTTACTGAATGGGGTTGTAGCTGGAGAATGAAATGAGACCTCCAAAGGCCAGGGAGAAGGAGTAGAACACTTGGGCTCCTGCATCCAACCACGTTGATGGGTTCTTCAACTCATCGAGCTAGAAATCGATAATATCATCAGCAGAGTTAGATCTTCCTTGCTAACGGCAGAGAGAAAGTAGTTAAATGATGATACTTAGGTATCTGGATTGCTGCCCTATTTAGCAGGTGGAGGAATGAATGGTTCAGCAGCTGGACTGACAGGAGGCATGGGAGCAGCAGGAACAGGCGGCGGGGCTGGCTGGGGAGAAACGTTGCCAAGCTCGGTCATTTTGGTCATTTGGTCATTTGCTCGGTGATTGGAGATCTGAGCAACATTATCTAGTAAAGTCTTAAGCATGTGCTCATGGCTGCCCAAACGCTTAGCCTGGTTAGTTACTGCCTCTTTAATCTGGTCTAGGTCGGCTGAGTTCATTTTTGGCCAGTTCGTACTGTCACGCCGGGGGACAGGAGAGAGATCCCAAATGCACGACCAAGAGACAGGTTTACAGTTCCCAAAAAGATCTTTAATAAAAATTGTTATTAGTCCAGGGTAGTGAGGGACTGGATTGGGGCAGCAGGGAGAAGTCCAGCCGTCTGGAGCGGGACAGAGAGAGACAGATGAAGAGTCTCCAGGCAGGCAGGTTAGGGAACCAGGGAACTTTCCTTAGCTGGCTTGATCTGGCTGACGTGAAAGGAGGGGTGAACCCTCATGGACCTGGGGAGTTTGAGTTGGACAGAGACAGGATTGATGATTTTGGAGATGGGAAATGGACCAACGAACCTGGGTGCCAGCTTCCTGTTCTCAACGTGGAGGGGAAGATTGCGGGTAGACAGCCAGACTTGCTGGCCACTCTGGTAGTTGGGAGCAGGGGTGCGACGGCGGTCGGCAGCCTTCTTGTACCGCTCAGTGTTACGCAGCAGCGTCCGCCAGGCCCTATTCCAGGTCCGCTTACATCTGTTGATGAGGGCCAGAGCAGAAGGGACACTCACCTCTTTCTCAAGGGCTGGGAAGGCAGGAGGCTGGTACCCGAAGACAATGTGAGAGGGGGACAGGCCAGAGGAAGAGCAGGGTAGCAAGTTGTGTGCATATTCAACCCAGACGGTGAGGATGGATTCTTGGTGACTAGGCAACGGAGGGTGGTCTCCAGCTCCTGATTTAGCCGTTCCGTTTGTTTGTTGGTTTGAGGATGGTGGCCGGAGGAGAGGCTGAATGAGGAGCTGATGAGGAAGCAGAAGGCGCACCAGAACTGTGCCACAAACCGAGGACCTCGGTCAGAGACAATGTCATTAGGGAAACCATGTTATCGAAAGACATGATTGAGAAGAGCCTCAGCCGTTTCCTTGGCCGAGGGGAGCTTAGGCAAGGCGATAAAGTGGACCATCTTAGAAAATCATTTGACGACCATCAAAACTGTAGTGTTAACTTCAGAGGGAGGAAGGCCAGTGACAAAGTCCACAGAGATATTAGACCAAGGTCTCCGGGGACTGGCAGAGGGCGCAGTTGACCAACTGAAGGTTTGTGAGAGGACTTGCAAGTGGCGGCAACATACTCCGTGATATCCTTCTCCATGGCAGGCCACCAGAACTGCTGACGAGCTAGGAACATGGTCCGCCGAACCCCAGGGTGACACGCCAGTTTGGATGCATGGGCCTATTGGATCACCTGGGAACAGAGAGGAACAGGAACAAAAAGCCGGTTCGGTGGCACACCAACCGGGGTTCGACAGTTCTGAAGGGCCTGTATAACTTGTTCCTCTATCTTCCATCTGAAAGCCCCAATCACAGGAGGCGGGTAGGACGGGTTCCGGATCCGCATAAGGTTTCACAGAGGGGGGAATGCGGGAGAGAGTATACGGCTTGCCATTCTTGGAGCCTGGTCTGTAGAAGAGGGAGAAGTGGAAACAGGTGAAAAATAAGGCCCACCTGGCTTGGCGCAAGTTTAACCTCTTGGCGGACCACAGGTACTCCAGGTTCTTGTGGTCGGTCCAAACTAGGAACGGCTGCTCTGCCCCCTCCAACCAGTGACGCCACTCCTCCAGCGCCACCTTGATGGCCAACAGTTCCCGGTTTCCAATGTCGTAATTTCGTTCTGCCGAAGACAGCTTTCTGGAAAGAAAAGCACATGGATGCAGCTTATTGTCAGAAGCGTCCACTTCAACCACGAACTGGAGGGAGGTATCCGGAATGGCGAGGATGGGAGCGGATGTGAAGTTTTCCTTCAATTGTAGAAAGGCTGCCTCTGCTTCACTGCTCCACCTGAACGGGAACTTGGGAGAGGTGAGAGCATGTAGGGGAGCAGCGACAGAGCTAAAACTTCTAATGAATTTGCAGTAGAAGTTAGCGAAACCAAGGAACCTCTGTGCCTCTTTGCGGGAGGAGGGGGTGGGCCATTCCTTCACAGCACTGACCTTCTCTGGGTCCATCTGAACGCCCCCCTCTCTGATGACAAACCCCAGGAATGACACAGACGTGCAGTGGAACTCACATTTCTCAGCTTTGACAAACAGCTGATTCTCGAGAAGCCGACGGAGCACCTGCCGGACATGCTGGATGTGGGAAGACTCGTCGGGGGAGAAGATGAGGATGTTGTCCAGATAAACAAAAACATAGTCATTTAGCATGTCACAGAGAACATCATTGACTAGTGCCTGGAAGACAGTAGCGGCATTAGTTAATCCGAAGGGCATAACAAGGTACTCATAGTGTCCACTGGGGGTATTAAACGCTGTCTTCCACTTGTCCCCCTCCCTTATTCTCACCAAATGATATGCTTTGCGAAGGTCCAATTTAGTGAATATCTTGGCACCATGAATCAGTTCAAAAGCAGTGGACATGAGAGGGAGGGGGTAACTGTTACAGATGGTGATGTCGTTGAGCCCTCGGGTCGGAGGTATTTGTCCTTCTTCTCCATGAAGAAAAACCCTGCGCCAGCCGGTGAAGAGGAGGGACGGATGAGACCAGTGGCTAGGGACTCCTCCACGTAGGTCCTCATGGCTGCAGTTTCCGGGCCAGACAGCGAATACAACGTGCCCTTGGGAGGGCTGGTGCCAGGACAGAGGTCGATAGAGCAGTCATATGGTCTGTGCGGGGGAAGAGCAGAGGCCCGGGCTTTGTTAAACACTTGCTTAAAGTTGTGATAGCATGAGGGTACCTTCTTGAGGTCCGGAAAGTTCAACGGAGTGGGTTGAGAAGCAGAGTTGATGAAGGCCACGGTGACCCGGGGAGGTTCTGGAGCCTGCAGGGGAGAGACCTTGCTACCACAAGTGTGCAAACACCCAGGGCCCCAAGCGAGGATCTTCCCTGTGGCCCAGTCAATATGGGGGTTGTGGAGGACCAGCCAGTGGAGGCCTAGGAGGAGAGGGTGCATAGGTGAGTGGTAAACTTAAAAACAAATCTCCTCTGAGTGGTTGTCAGGAAACTCCAGGTGAACGGCTTTGAGTGCGGAGGACAACCCGACAGATCAGGCGGCCGTCCAACGTGCGTGCCTCCAGCGGGCGATGGAACCGGAACCAGTTGATGAACCCAGTTTCTGTGCTAAGGAGGCGTCAAGATCTGGAAAGATGGTCTAGGTCGGCTGAGTTCATTTTTGGCCAGTTCGTACTGTCACGCCGGGGGACAGGAGAGAGAAGACAAATGCAGGGAGAAGTCCAGCCGTCTGGAGCGGTGGAGACTGAGAGACAGATGAAGAGTCTCCAGGCAGGCAGGTTAGTTTGGGCTTTCCAAGAGAGCAAACAAACACGCCAACGTAAAACAGGCTGAAGAGTCAATCGGGTAATCAGTCCGAGAAGGCTAAGGTACAGGCAGGGATAAGACGATTCTCGGAAGTCGGCAAAGACAGTGGTCAGGAAAAAAAGGATATCAGGCTGGTAAGCTGACTCTATGAAGATGAAAACGAACTGGCGACGAAACAGGGGAAAACACAGGGTATATATACACACCAGGTAGGGAATTAATGAGACGCAGGTGAAACACATTAGGGAGGGAAGAGGTAATCACACAGGCGGGAAGGAAGGGAACACAGGAAGTAAAGACACCAGACAAGAAACAGAAAGAAGGGCTTCACAATAAAACAGGACATGACAAGACAAAATAAAAGCACTACCATCTGGGAGCGGTAGTGACAATACTTTACTAACATCTGGTGTGAAGAGGAACTTGATTCCGTCTACGGATCCTTTGAGAGTTAGCCCTCTGATGAGGAAGATGGTAAGTACCACATATGGCAGAGTGGAGGTGATGTACACAGCCTGAGAGACAGGGAAGAGAAATCTTACAGGGGCAACCAGTGCCATTTTAAAATAATATAATCATTTAATAACTGATATGGTTTATGGAAGAAACAAACATAAAATTACCCAAATGGGGTGCTTTTGTGTTATGGTAGTGTTAGTCTACTCAGACGGGTTTTAAACACTTGGGGAATACTCTTAGGCTACGTTCAAAGTTAAGGCGAATCCAATGTGTGTGATATCGTCTCCAATCATTACTTGCAACTTATTGCGGACTGAACCATATCATGTGAATGCAGCTTAAGCTGATAATACACCTTTTTGGTTGCAGATTTTTTTTCACAGTCGGGAAAACAGGTAGAAATGATAATATAAGTTAGAGCTTCAGGTGTAGCACTTCCAGGGTATGGGTATTGTTCATGCTCGCTTATTGGGTCATTGTAACACTTAACAGAATTGAGTCATCATTCGTAGTATGCAAAGAGTTAAACCCACTTTTTCCTGCTATGAGAAGACAAAATATTGGCTGTGAAAAGGTCTAAAACATGAGGCCTGACCTCCCAGTTGTAGCAAAGCAGACAAAGGACAGAAAACCATGGATGTGCATGGCTCATAGCATGCACCATGTTAGATTATCAACTTTGGTGAGAAATATATGGCTGATTGGTGGTATTAGGAATCTCTGCAGCCATATTTACCTTGCCTGTAGTTTCAATCCCTCTAATGCAACAACAATAGATCACAATCCAAGCAGCAGCCAAACACAACACCATCCACCACTGCAAACCCCCGGCCCCTTCTATAGTCTCTGAGGTGTTCAATGTCTCTCTGTACCAGAAGTAGTCCACAGGAGAGCTGCGCTTGCATTCAGACACGAGATCTACAGGAAGGGGTTCATCGAATTAAACAGATTATTAAATGTGAGACTTAAATTGAAGACTTTTTTAAAATGGTGACATGCCTGTGAGATTATCATTGAGAGGACATTGGCTCCATGGCAGCGGGCTCTGGAAAGAGTTAAAGAAGTACCACATCACCCAGGCGATGATGGTGTTGTAGTACATCCCCACTAAGAATGAGACAGTCATAGATGCAATGCCTGAAACAGAAGGAGGAAAGCAACACTTGTTGTGTCTCAGACATTACTGATGAATCTTACATACCTTAACCTACCAGACTGTAATACTGTAGGTATTAATGGATCCCATATAGTGCAATGCGTTAATGAGGTTTTCTAATAACAAGAGCTGGCTAAGACAAGTGTGTCTATAATCTTAACTCAAGACCAGAAAAGAACATTGGAAGAAAAGCTTTCACATCTGACTGCAAATGACTTGTGCATGCACTCACCAACTCCAGTCAAATAGGGGTTGATTGCTGCCCAAACACCTACGCTGCCTTTTCTAAGACGTTGGCCAATAGCAAACTCCAGGTACAACAGTGGGATCCCCTCCAGGACGAGCAGGATAAGAAAAGGGATCATAAAAGCACCTGGTGACATAGAGATGTGCTTGTTAAAGGTCCCATATTATGCAAGTTTAACCTTTTTTTAACCATGTCCAATGAGTCTCTAAATCAAGATTATGAACCTATTTTCTCCAAAACAGACACATCCAGCCTGTTTGAGCTCTCTCAGTTTCAGCAGCTTCTGCCTTATTCAGGTTGAAGCTGTTTCAGTGGACGTGGAGGCTATGTTAATGACGCACTGCTGTCATTGGCTGCCTGGTCACTAGGGTTACGGAGGGTTCCGGAGGCAGAGAAGATGGAAGCAAATAGCAACATGGCTGGCACCGGAGCGGTATCAAATATGGTACAACCATACATATGCCACACATATCCCTTCTCCCCACAGAAGCAGAATGATATCTAAGCTCAATTAAGAATATTCGGTAGCGACAGTTTGGTCTGCAGTGATATTTCCTAAAGAGTTTGTTTGACTTTCTGTTACAGAGCTAGCACTTTTAGATATGAGATTTTATTTATTAATTAATTAATTATGTCGTTATGTCGTTATTCATTTTCTTTTAAACTTCAATGGTAGTTAAACTGTCCACCAGAGTTTAACGTGAAATCCTGTTTTCTGGTGGTGGTGCCCCTTTAACGAGCAATTTATTGTCAAATTCATAAATCTCAATTAAATGAATTAACAATAAATTAATTAATTAATTGAACATTTACCCTCTACACCAATTAACACAAAAACTACTATAATCTGTGTATTATCTGGAAAAATGTTGAAAGAAAGGCATTTTATTGATCATTATCATTTATATCATTTAATGTAAAAAAAAAATAAAGACACCTTTCTTTTTTCTTTTCTCCGACTTTGGTTTATATGCATTCTCTTCTTTAGCTCCAGATGAGGAGAGCTTACCTCCTCCATGGCTTTGACACAAGTAAGGAAACCTCCAGACGTTGCCAATTCCCACACAGTAGCCCACACAGGTGAGCAGATACTGAGCTTTGTTGTCCCATTTGGGTGTGTCCCCTGCCTCTTCATCTTTATCCATCCTCTCCAGGTCCCTGTGGGACGGGATCCTCTCATCGAGCCCAGGGTTTGGAAGAACCAGCCTCATGGTGCGTATAGAGTCAATCCGGTTTACAGATCCAAAATGTGGAACAGGCTTTTCCTCAATGGAAGCTGGGAGATTCTCTGTGCTGATGTCTGTCAGAGAGCACAGACACTGACCGTGGGTGGAACTAGCGCATTCTATTTTATGTCTTTTTTTACATGACATTTCTGTGACCCGTGACCATCATAAACATCCCTCCTTATTGGCAAAAGCATGTGTCTCAAATGAATGTGTGATGGAAAATTTAATAGTGTATTAAGGGGCAATATGTGCCAATAGAAAAAAAATAATTTAAATCATTAACCATGAATAAATCAGCCCCCGTGTTTCATCACAAGTAGTTTTATATTCCTGGCAAAAGGTTACTAGACTTAACTGAAATATGCATGTATCCTCCAGTTCAAGTAATATTTGACCAATAATAACTTGGACTGAGTCCATTCGGTATGCTCATGTCAAAGCCACCAGACTCCATTGAAAAAACGCTAACCATACCTCGCAGAACATGGGAGATGCTGGTCTACTGCAGCTTCAATCAATATGTTCATTTGTGTTATGGTGAGACTTTTGTGTTTAAAGTGTTAGATGCACCAAAGTCACACAACATCACACACAAATTACCTGATGGAGGCAGAGGTAGACAAGCAACTCATGTGAGCAAGATAAAACTGCTGTTTTTGTCAATGGAAATCAGTGGCTTTGAGAGAGCAAAGAACCCACTTTTACAGTTAAATAGTTCTGTTATTCTAAATGCAGCATACTGACACGTCATTTTTTAGGGTCCGCCTTTTCTTAGGTGGATGAAATACATTTTGCTGCTTCTTCATTCTGAAGAAAATGTCCCATTGCTGTTGTCCAAAACGTATAAAAGTTATAATGCACTCTCTCCGCTTTGGCAGAGTTGATCATTAAGATCAGGTCACTGTGACCAGAGTCACTGTGTGAACAATGAAACTGTGACCAGTCACTGTGACTCCACAAATCACGGGAAAAGAATAACGAGTTATGTTTACTGTTGTGGCAAATTGTAGGGAACCAAGCCTGGGGCCAGATAGCGGCATTGGTCCCGATATTGCACGGACATATTTAGTCATTCTTTCCCAAAAGAAATGGATACAAAATACAAGAGTCAAACCTCAGGACAAGATCAGAGTTCCATGCATTTAGAGTTTATTCCCGTACAGAAGACATAAACCTGAGTCAGTTGTCCGGACCAGGATTGACTGAAAAACCTATGTTTGGCTTGATTCTTTTATACCTTTATTGCCCCTCCTCAATTCCCCATTTGTTGGTCACAAAAATCCCCTACACACTACTAGTGTGCTGCTAGCATATTTTTTACGCTGGACATACAAACCTACTATCTCCGTGAGTTGATTTTAGCTCCATCTAGTTGGTCTACAGGTTGTTGTTTGACCTTCTTGTCGCCGCCCCAAACTGCGGGTGTGTGTATAACAATGTGTCTGTGTTTGTGTGCTATCCAACTCTCAAGGCCAAACAGTGTGTTTGTGTGTGTGTGTGTGTGTGTGTGTGTGTGTCGCTGGGTTCTGTATCTTCTCCTCAGTCTCATTCTCTGACAACACAGTTTAAGAGTGAGCAAACCTCTTTTCGACACACACACATGCCTAACACACATTGTCACACTTATGAATTAAAATCAGTTCTATATATTAACATTAACTTAACATTCGATGGATATTTTTCTTCCACATTCCCCGCGTTGAGACTTCTACAGTCTCACACCAACATAGCAGCCTAGTTATGTAGTAAATGTTAATTGGACTGCATTGATAGAGCACTTCACTTTAATTAGACTCTCATTCACACACCATCGGGAGCAGGTGAGGTTCAATGTCTTCCTGAGGGAGTGGATAGGAAGGAGGACATTTGGACAGGAGGAGCCCAGTATAGAACCCTGTGATTAGAGGGTGAACCACTCTACAGTGTAAAGAACCTCTTTATCTCTCTTCTCATGTGTCCATCTACCAGAAATACACCAGTATGTTTAGAGACATTGTCTTCAACTACAGAACCTCAGACATTTTGGAGACATGAACAGATGACAACACTGTCACAAACTTTGAATAACTATTTCATTACAGTTTAAATTGATAGTATTTTAAATTCAGTTACTCTGTTTAAAACAGATTACTTGAAAGGATTACATTATTATTACATAATCCACAGTTTTAGCACATATAAATTAAATGGAATGTGTTATAAATTACATTTTAGGGGCATGTATTCCCAACACAAAACCTTAATAACTCAGGACTTTGACCCAAAGACAGGTGTTTGCATCATATTGGAAAAAACTTCTTTACTCATGTTGTACATCACTAGGGTAACTGCAACCAACAGCTCTGGAGGAAGCAGTATTTGAAGCTTCACTTCTTTTTCCTAACTTTAAACAAGTAGTTTTGTTGCCCAAACCTAACCATGTAGATTCGTCTCCCTATATGTTTAAACAAGCAACTATTATTTCTATTATTTCGTATCAGGATAGGATAATGAAAATGAAATGAAGTTAATGTCAGTGTAGGGTATCTCAGTGTTTATTCATCTGTTTTTTTGTTGTTGTTTTTTTTTTACAAAATATACAATTATAATCTTCAGGAAACATCTACATTAATGCTATAAACTTTTATTAACACATTGTCAACACTGAAAATACAGTATGTTAACCTCAAAATTAAATTACTTCAACAAAAGCAGATTTTAAGAAAGTAAAGCAAACCTCACTATGAAATAAATAATCATTATTGCACAGGTCTTTTGTTTTTAGTGTTATTTTTTTTTTTTAAGACAACACATTATGCCAAGTGTCTCATTTTAATCTGTGCAATGCACATGTCAATCTAGTTAGTGTCATACATGTCAACTTTGGCAGATACAGTGTTGAGCTCTTCTTTATTGATGGTTTCCTTACAGCAGCATCTTTGGAATAATTTGTACAAAGCAAATCCTGGGATCACAAGACTAGGTATTCCAGCCAGAATGAAGATAATTCCGTAGACCCAGCTGGGATAGGGTAAAGCCTCCAAAACCGGGAAGTTTATCTATAAACCAGGCAAGGAAAGGATTTAAAACTGTACAAATTTAACAGAGAGATTATCATTTGGAGGAATGTAGTTACCAACAGTTTGTGAAACATACCGAGCTTGGATTCCAGGTGATGTATGTCAGTGTGGCGTTGACTTTGGTGACAAAGTAAAACACAAAGATGACCAAGACAATCAAAGGGCTAACCACTCTCCATGCGGCCTGCCAGAAGATGTTGGGTTTGTGTCCAATCATGAACTCCATATCTTCATTAAACCTGATAAAGAAACACAGACTGTTTAAAAAAGTGGACGTATCCCCAATAACGTCACCCATTGGTTTGTGGGCTACCATTAGGAAGCCTTGCCTTTAGTGGCCACCTGACTCCTGGCTATGCTGTTTAAAGTAGCTGCTAACAAAGTTAGCTGGATAGTTCAAGGTAATCCCAATCATGTTTGCGGCTATTTGAATGGGAATGGATATGCATCGCTCCACCTCTATCCTGATTGACAGGATGTCAGAGTGGCTTAATGCAGTTTTAAGACACCCACACACTGCATGGCCTTCACTTACCTATCCATTCCATACAGATAGACGACACCAACCATCTCACAGAAGGCAATAATGAGCAGAGGGATGGAGCCTGCGTAGGCGTCAAAGAGTGCTAACCAGTAGTTACCAGACCGCAGAGTAAAGATGAGCGCGATCAAGAAGGATGAGAGGCATACAATTCCTAAAATTAAAAACAGTCCACAGTTAACCAGTATTCAGCTATAGAAGCATATTTACTATTAGCATACATGAGTCTATGGGACTATTTACCAGAGAGCACCTCTTTAGGACACTTCTTGGGAAAGATCTTTAGGTCCTGCAGAGGAACCACGACCCCCTCTACACTTCCAAACATGGTGGAAAGTCCCAGACAAAAGAGCATGATGAAAAAGAGGACGGACCAGAGGGGAGAAATGGGCATCTTGGTGATGGCCTCTGTGAAGACAATAAAGGCCAGACCCGTTCCCTCCACTCCCTGGAAAACAAGCGAACAATCAGCAGCTACACTCAATAGGTTTGTTCACTTAAAAAAGAATAAAATCATAATGATGCCTCTAAACAAATCATACATCACTGAGAAAAGTCCTCAGGTTGCAGGTGCTGAGGTCCAGCCCCTGAATGACCTCGTACCCTGAGGTCGTGCTGTTAAGCATTCGCAACATTTCATCATAGTTGCTCTCCGTGATGCTGCCTTCGCCAAGATCAAATGCATTCAGCAGCATCATGATGTTCCTGAAGGAGGAAATTTAGGAACATGAGTGACAAAAAAATTGCTGACTAACTGAAATAAATTGGTATAGCCTTCCATGCACCTACGCATTCAGGCAGGCATCAAACTGCTCTGTTGCCCGAAAGCCAATGATGGAGTAGATGACGGTGGCAGCATACACAGAAGTACCGCCATTAATAATGGAGATGATAACAGCATCTTGCTCACAATTGTTGCTAGAATAAAAGTAGAAAATGATTATAAAAGTTTCATTAAACAGAAAGAAAATGCAACAGATAGTTTCCATTCGGACTTCTTGCTCTTACTGAATGGGGTTGTAGCTGGAGAATGAAATGAGACCTCCAAAGGCCAGGGAGAAGGAGTAGAACACTTGGGCTCCTGCATCCAACCACGTTGATGGGTTCATCAACTCATCAAGCTAGAAATCGATAATATCATCAGCAGAGTTAGATCTTCCTTGCTAATGGCAGAGAGAAAGGAGTTAAATGATGATACTTTACTAACATCTGGTGTGAAGAGGAACTTGATTCCGTCTACAGATCCTTTGAGAGTCAGCCCTCTGATGAGGAAGATGGTAAGGACCACGTATGGCAAAGTGGAGGTGATGTACACAGCCTGAGAGACAGGGAAGAGAAATCTTAAATGCGCAACCAGTGCCATTTTAAAATAATATAATAATTTAATAATGATATGGTTTATGGAAGAAACAAACATAAAATTTTCCAAAATGGGGTGCTTTGTTTTATGGTAGTGTTAGTCTACTAAAAAACCTATTGCAAACTGCGTTTAATATAACGTTAGGGTGATACTCTTAGGCTACGTTTAGAGTGAAGGCCAATCCAATATAATCAATTAATAATAATAATAATACATTTTATTTAGAAGCGCCTTTCACTTCACCCAAGGACACTTTACAGAAATAGGTTAAAATTACACAATAAAACGTTATAGACATACAAACAAACAATAAAACCAGTGTCTAAAATCAAACAATAAAATGAACCATGGCGTGAGTTACAATAGAAATAGGGCAGGGGTGGTGATGGTTAGAGGGAATAGGCAGTCCGGAACAGGTGAGTTTTGAGTCTAGATTTGAAGATGGGGAGAGAGTCACAGTTTTGGAGGTCAGGAGGTAGGGCGTTCCAGAGCTGGGGAGCAGAGCGACTGAAGGCCCTGCTCCCCATAGTGCTGAGGCGAGCAGGGGGCACGGAGAGGTGGATGAAGGAGGAGGATCTGAGGGAACGAGTGGGGGTGTTTACATGCAGGAGGTCAGACAGGTAGGGAGAAGCAAGGTTGTGGATGGCCATGTATGTGAACAGGAGGAGTTTGTAGTTAATGCGATGTTTCACAGGGAGCCAGTGGAGGTCCTGCAGGACGAGGGTGATGTGGTGGTATGAGGGGGTCCTTGTGATGATGCGGGCAGCTGAGTTTTGGACCAGTTGGAGTTTATGGAGAGACTTCTGAGGGAGGCCGAAGAGGAGAGAATTACAATAGTCCAGACGGGAGGTGACGAGGCTGTGGACAAGGATGGCAGCAGTGTGGGGGGTGAGGGAAGGGCGGAGTCTGTTGATGTTGCGGAGATAGAAATAGGCAGTGCGGGTAGTGATGTTGATGTGTGATTGGAAGGAAAGTGTGCTGTCAAGGATGACACCCAGACTCTTAACCTGAGGGGAGGGGGAAACTGAGGAGCTGTCAATAGTAAGGGAGAAACTGTTGACTTTAGAAAGGGTGGATTTGGTGCCGAGGAGGAGGATTTCAGTTTTATTGCAGTTCAGTTTGAGGAAGTTTGAGGTGAACCAGGTTTTTAATTCAGAGAGACAAGAGGTGAGGGAGGGGGGTGGGAGTGTGGAATTTGGTTTGCAAGAGAGGTAGAGCTGGGTGTCATCTGCGTAACAGTGGAACTGGATATTGAATTTGCGGATATCGTCTCCAATCATTACTTGAACCTAATTGCAGTCTGAAATTATAGCATGCACCATGTTAGAGTAACAACTTTGGTGAGAAATATATGGCTCATTGGTGATTTTAGGAATCTCTGCAGCCATATTTTACCTTGCCTGTAGTTTCAATTCCTCTAAGGCAGCAACAATAGAGCACAATCCAAGCAGCAGCCAAACACATCACCATCCACCACTGCAAACCCCCGGCCTCTTCTATAGTCTCTGAGGTGTTCAATGTCTCTCTGTACCAGAAGTAGTCCACAGGAGAGCTGCGCTTGCATTCTGACACGAGATCTACAAGAAGGGGTTCATCAAATTAAACAGTTTATTAAATTTGAGACTTAAATTGAAGACTTTTTTAAAATGGTGACATGCCTGTGAGATTATCATTGAGAGGACATTGGCTCCATGGCAGCGGGCTCTGGAAAGAGTTAAATAAGTACCACATCACCCAGGCGAGGATGGTGTTGTAGTACATCCCCACTAAGAATGAGGCAGCCATAGATGCAATGCCTGAAACAGAAGGAGGAAAGCAACACTTGTTGTCTCTCAGACATTACTGATGAATCTTACATACCTTAACCTACCAGACTGTAATACTGTAGGTATTAATGGATCCCATATAGTTCAATGCGTTAATGAGGTTTTCTAATAACAAGAGCTGGCTAAGACAAGTGTGTCTATAATCTTAACTCAAGACCAGAAAAGAACATTGGAAGAAAAGCTTTCACATCTGACTGCAAATAACTTGTGCATGCACTCACCAACTCCAGTCAAATAGGGGTTGATTGCTGCCCAAACACCTACGCTGCCTTTTCTAAGGCGTTGGCCGATAGCAAACTCCAGGTACAACAGTGGGATCCCCTCCAGGACGAGCAGGATAAGAAAAGGGATCATAAAAGCACCTGGTGACATAGAGATGTGCTTGTTAACTTGTTTCCTGTAACTACTTGTTATAATTGGAGCATTAGATATTCATTACAACACCATAATGGTCAATCATTACTGCCTCATTATCTTCCACTGTCAACATTATTTATTTAAGACACCGTTTTTAATTGTCTTTACAATTCATTTTATACCGTTATTAATCTCTAGAAGAGTCAATACGTGAAAGTAATAACTGTACAGTGTAATAATGGCAACAAACAAAAGGTACTGACAGGGTTTTTATTGTTTTCATTATCATGCATGACAATGCTGATGGAGCAGGCTCGGCTCAAAGTTCATTCTGCTATCAGGATTTGTCAGATAAAAGACAATAATGGTACTTATAATTAATCATTTCTAATTCTTGAAGTAGGGATGTGCCATTTTGACATATTGTAGCACACGGTGGGGTTACTCTTGTCACTGAAGCTCTCTGTAGTTACACGGGCTGTTAACCACGCTGCAGTAGTTAATTTACAGATTCTCCTGGCCAGCAGCTCCAGCTTTACCTTGACTTCAGTGGTACGTAGATTATAGGAAGTTGGATTTCCACCTCTGAAAGGTATTTGTTTTTAGCTTATCTTGCTTGTTATATATTGCTTGAAGGTTTACAACAAGTTCAAGATAAGGTCTTCTCCCTCAGCTGGCCCAATGTACAATAACCTTTGTATGGTAGCTGTTTGAAAATGTATGTCCAAGCCCTCTCAGTACTGTAACTTAACCATCATCTGTCATTAGTTATAAAAACAATCTATGCTCATACTCGTGCTAACAACCTGGTTCAATATCTTTATATTCTGAATAAACCAAAGTATGCAAAGCCCTTGAACCCACAAGGGAGGTTTTCTAGTAACGAGATAAAGATTAATTATTAAGAACAGTAGATTAAAGATAAGCAGAAATTTCTGCTTATCTGCACACAACTTTCAGCATCTCTTCATACAATATACAACGTTTAGTGGACATATCCCCCAACGTTTAGATATCTTACGAAATAAGACACTCTCTTAGCTGTTTCAGATGTGTGATCATTCCACTTAACACTATTAAGTGGAATTATCCGTTTTTAAACACATGGTTATATTTGTGAAACTGAACTACTTGGTTTGGTTTAGAAAAAAAACCCTTTCTGGGTTAAAATAACTACTTCTGTAGGTGAAATGGTTACATACAGAAACTAACCCACACGTTAACTTCTGTGTTTAACTTAAAATAGAAATGATGACTTAAGTTTCACGAGGGATATGAACAGCTGTCCCCTGGATCAAAGTCCTGGGTTTTTGACACTCCCATCCTGACCTCCCTACGCAGACTTTGTCACTCTGTACACTGCGTCATCTGACTTCTTCCTTTGCTCCTATCGTAATTACTCTGGCCACTGGAGGCCACTGCCTAACAACCAATGAAAACATGGGTTATACACACATTACATTGCATTGATTACATATTGTTTGTTTCCCAAACATATAGTTCCTGTATGTACTATACTGGCATATGTGCTACTCTGATGTGTTTGCCATCTTGAGTTAGCTGGTTTGTCTGATAAGTGATGGTGATTTCAGAACAAGGTTTTTGATTACATGTAATCATGGCACTCACAACCAAGAGGTCCAATATACTAGTCAAAACTACCAAGCTTGAGATTAATAATAATAATAGAAAACACAAATAATTAAACTACCATGTAAATCGGCTTAACGCATCAGTGGTTCTTTGCACAAAAAAAAAAGAAAAACTGTATACAGCAAAATCCATTCACCTCTGTGAGTTAATATTTAACCTAAATCACTCTAAGTGTAGGTATTAGTCTTATAATGGTGCTGAATGGTTTTATAGGGCCAATCTGGATAAAGCAGTATCTATGCTCAGTACATCTTTCCTCAGGTTTTATATTCGCCCTGCCCTTCTGAGTGTTTGCTCACCCTAATTAGCACTGTTAGCTCTGTCAGCACTGGTGCCACCTTTATTACTGTTAGCGACGATAGCGCTGTTAGCCACAACAATGCCGTGTGGAGGCAATCCCAGCTCAGACTGAATTTTGTGTTGAAGATTGTGTTCAAACAAAAAAATACTTACAGCTAATTAAAGACATTATAATGAACAAAACTTCTTACCTCTTATTTTCATCTTGTGGCTAGCCAATTAACACAAAAAGTACTGTAATCTGTATATTATCTGGAAAAATGTTTAAAGAAATGGATTTTATTTATCATTATTATTTATATCATTTAATGTAAAAATAAATAAAAAAAATAAAGACATCTTTCTTTTTCTTTTCTTCTATATGCATTCTCTTCTTTAGCTCCAGATGAGAAGAGCTTACCTCCTCCATGGCTTTGACACAAGTAAGGGAACCTCCAGACGTTGCCAAGTCCCACACAGAAGCCCACACAGGTGAGCAGATACTGGGCTTTGTTGTCCCATTTGGGTCTGTCCCCTGCCTCTTCATCTCTATCCATCCTCTCCAGGTCCCCGTGGGATGGGATCCTCTCATCAAGCCCAGGGTTTGGAAGAACCAGCCTCATGGTGCGTATGGAGTCAGTCCGGTTTACAGATCCAAAATGTGGAACAGGCTTTTCCTCAATGGAAGCTGGGAGATTCTCTGTGCTGATGTCTGTCAGAGAGCACAGACACTGACCGTGGGTGGAACTAGCGCATTCTATTATCTGTCTTTCTCATCTAACATTTCCGTGACCTGTGACTATCATAAACATCCCTCCTTATTGGCAAAAGCATGTGTGTGAAATGAGTGTGTGATGGAAAATTTGATATATAGGGGCAAAGTGTGCCAATAGGAAAAAAATAATATAAATCATTAACCATGAACAAATCAGCCCCCGTGTTTCACCACAAGTAGTTTTATATTCCTGGCAAAAGGTTACTAGACTTAACTCAAATATGCATGTATCCTCCAGTTCAAGTAATATTTGACCAATAATAACTTGGACTGAGTCCATTCGGTATGCTCATGTCAAAGCCACCAGACTCCATTGAAAAAACGCTAACTATACCTCGCAGAACATGGGAGATGCTGGTCTACTGCAGCTTCAATCAATATGTTCATTTGTGTTATTGTGAGACTTTTGTGTTTAAAGTGTTAGATGCACCAAAGTCACACAACATCACACACAAATTACCTGATGGAGGCAGAGGTAGACAAGCAACTCATGTGAGCAAGATAAAACTGCTGTTTTTGTCAATGGAAATCAGTGGCTTTGAGAGAGCAAAGAACCCACTTTTACAGTTAAATAGTTCTGTTATTCTAAATGCAGCACGTCATTTTTTAGGGTCTGCTTTTTCTTAGGTGGCTGAAATACATTTTGCTGCTCCTCCTATCCTTAGCAGTACTTATATCCTCAGCGTCCATGCTTCTCCAAATCAGGGCAATGCCCACTATCATCCAATGTACGTAATACACTGACTGTGGACAACTATCTCATATAATCCCTCTTCGACAAATCACAACAATTTTTTTAAACTACATCTGACTCACCAAAGGACTGAAAGTCTACAGCGTCACTGTCACATTTATTGTAAGATAAGGAGCTTTTACTCCACTTCATTCTGTAGAAAATGTCTCATTGCTGTTGTCCAAAACGTTATAAAAAGTTATAATGCACTCTTTCAGCTTTGTCAGAGTTGATCATTAAGATTTCCACAGGTCACTGTGACCAGTCACTGTGACGCCACAAACAGGGGAAAAGAATCACGAGTTATGGTTACTTTAAGAATGAGTAAAACTGTCTTGAGTTTTCTGTTCTGGTTGAGTAGTAGTAGTCAAATTGTGTGGTGAAGTCTGGAAAGAAGAGGTTTGGTATATCTTCATTGATACACTATTGTTCATGAAATAGTGTGATTCAGAAGACTTCCCTTTAAGGTAATTATAGGTAATTATTAGTGACTTTACCAAATCACAGCCACAACGCCGCTGGTGGCTGATTCAAAGCATTCCAGCTGATGATGTGATATGATATAGTTCGGGATCACCAGTCTATGTTTCAATGATGCTGGTAACTCTAACCCATGCCAGAAAATGTGAATGAGCTACAGATAAAACAACATGTGAGTGGTTGTCAAGGTGTGTGAAGAAAGCTTTGTACTTTGCCTTCACTTTACAACCAGTCAATAACTGTAGATGCACATTATTATAACAGGAAGCTGCTGTGATTTTCTCCTCTCTCTGTGTTTAAAGAAGTGACTTTCTGCCCTCTAGTGGTAACAGACATCTCTACTGGTCTTCCCCTTGACTAGCGTGTGACACAATAGATGCTACTCACACACGCAGCCTAGTTATGTAGTAAATGTTAATTGGACTGCATTGATAGAGCACTTCACTTTAATTAGACTCTCATTCACACACCATCGGGAGCAGGTGAGGTTCAATGTCTTCCTGGGGGACTGGATAGGAAGGAGGACATGTGGACAGGAGGAGCCCGGTATAGAACCCTGTGATTAGAGGGTGAACCACTCTACAGTGTAAAGAACCTCTTTCTCTCTCTTCTCATGTGTCCATCTACCAGAAATACACCAATATGTTTAGAAACCATAGTATAAAATAGAGACATTGTCTTGAACTACAGAACCTCAGAAATTTTGGACACATGAGCAGATAACAACACTAACACTGCATCTCTATCCCAACAGAAATGTTGACAGTGGCACACAGTCAATTTAATGTATAGGGACTATAGGGTTGAATATAACTCATCTGGCTTGCCCATGTATTTTGGTGTTCTTAAAAATAATGTGTTTCTGACAACGCTGTGGTTAAGAATGTGCTATGTTTAGGCTAGAAAACACTTTTCATGGTGAGAAAAGATCATGGGTTAAAATGTTTACTTCTTGGACTTTTGGGCCATCAGAACAATGAGATATGTCAGAACCAGCATTCAGATCTCTTACTGAACTAAAAGTACTAATACCACACAATCTGGACCATAAAAGTATCTAAAGCTGCCAGCTAAATGTTGTAGAGTAAAAAGAAACATATTTAGCTATACTTGTGACAATGGAAAATTCTTATTGGGTAACTGTGTTCTGTAAATAATACTTATACTCATAGCCACTTCTAAAATAACAAGAACAATATATCAGCTTTCAGTTGGGCACTTCTAAAATGTCACATTCTGTTTATTTAAGTTGAAGACAACATCCCAACTTTTTTGGAATTGGGGTCGGATGTGAAGTTAAACAAGACAAAACCTTTTTATCTTGTTGTTTATTAACAGCAACATTGTAGTCTTGATTGCAATTTCTATTTGTTTTATATTCAATGAAATGATGGTTAGGGAGAAAATGCAAATGTGTTTATTTGTTACTACTTAGACAACCCATTATTTTTTACTCTTAAATAAAATGATTTACTGATATGCACTACTAGCTGCATTTAAAGAGTTTGGCCACAGGAGGTCAGCATTGGACAAGTTTGCACTTTAACTTGAGCAAAAACTCTAAATACTCAACTCTTCATCTTTTGTGAGTGTGTCTATTATACTGTGTAGTGAGCTTCCACCAAGCTTGTATCTTTATGAACGTATTGGTTTTCATTATTTTAGTTTAATAACGCAAAGATATTCAGTAAAGGCTAATACTGGCTGAGTGCAGCCATATTAATTTATTTTATTTCAGTATTAATTAGTGTGTAAATACTTTATAAGCATATGATTTCGCCTTTTCCCTTAAGTTACAGCAGTAAGTATTTAACATTTATATAAATGGTTTATTTGTATGCATTTATTTTTAATATAGGATTAGTGCCGTTCATTTTCATATAGGGAGCCAGAGCTAAGCCAGAGACAGTGATCTGAAGGGAGGAGGGGAGGAGGGAGAGATGAGGCAGAGGGGAAAATAGATACGGGGGGGTGGATTTACTGGGACTCAGACAGACAGCAGACCGGCTGTCCCAAGCTGCGCTGATCCTTCACTCTCCTGCAACAAGCTGGAGTCCGCCTGCTGCCTCCCCTCTATCACTGGCCACCTGCCTCCCCGAGAATAACACACCAAAAACCACCGCGCGAGCACAACGACAGCGAGGAGGCGAGACAAGAGACTTGACTGGCTTCCTAGTGACACCATTTCGGCTTCCAGCACCTTCTCACCCTCCCTTGTCCTGCGGGAGGACAGGCTGCGCACAGGAGCGCACTTGGCGACCCGGGTTTGTTGTCGTTACCAGGAGAGGAGCCGCTCAGTGACCCGAGCCATAGCTGCTTCAGCTCTCAGTCAGCCGGGCTGCCCTCTCAGAGGAGATACTTGCATGGATGCAACATGGCCACATTTGTCTGCAGGGTTCAGTTTTTAGATGACACCGATCCGTTCAACAGCACGAATTTCCCGGAACCGACCAGACCGCCGCTGTATACCTTCAGGGAGGACATCCCGCTCATCAACCAGCTAGCAGGCATCCACCGGCTCCTCAAAGCCCCGCACAAGGTAGTATTACCAGCGTGGTAAACAACTCATCCAGACACCAAGTTAACGTAGCCTTTAGGGGTGTAAATCATAACTTTTATCATAGGATATGGTATTATATCCATTCTTTGGACAATACCTCACGATATTTGCTATTATCGCAAAGGCTGGTATGATAGGATTTTGATTTGATTTAATCAGGAAAACTACCAGCTGTGCCCATTTAGCACAATCAGTTGCATTTATATGAACTCACAAAAAGCAACTAAAATATTTAATTACTGAGCTTCTCAGGACCCTTAATCTGTTTTATTTTATTAAAGATAATATATATAGTGTGTAAATGTCAAAATTCAAAAAGATGATGACATGTTTAAATATTTTCACTTTATGCTGATGATACTGGATCATTGATCATTGGATTGAAACAACGATCTAGATCAATTTAATATATAGTATTTAGGATTTTCATAATGTCATCTTCTATAATAAAGCAATTTAAGATTACAAGAAACTTAAAAACAAGCAAACACATAGAGAGAAATATGATAATTATTAATATTAGTTTGTGTTTAGATTCAAACACACTGTGAACACAGAAGTTTAAATCAGGACTCCATGAGGTTGTTTTGCTGCTGTTTTTCACTTCTAGTCTACTGCAAATAAACTTCCATACCCACCATTCAGAGGCTATTTTGAGAACACATGCAAGCACAACTGATTGGCTCTCCAGCCTGTGGACTGAAACAAGGTTGCAAATGTTTCCCTCAAAGCCCACAGCAACATTACGCATTTGTTTTGGAAACTAAATATCCTGATTTAATCCTGTGTTGGCATACATTTGCACTGCCGAAGTGCCATTGAGAAATACGCTACCAGCTCCAAGAAACCTTAAAGCGGACTCTAACCTTTGACCTCTCTGTTGAGGGGGACGAAAATAAGAACACACCTCTGTCTAAAAGAAAATAATCCTTTTTTCTGTTTTCGAAAACTGGTTTTTGCGCTGTCACAGTGACAGGTGTGCAAAGGTTGCGTCAGTGCAACCAGATATATGTGACAGTGTGTGTGTCAGGGAAAGCTCTGGTTCCCAGAGAAAAGCTTGAATCACAGACGGTCAAATTTAGTGGGGAGTCAGATTACCATGGGTTTGTGATAAAGAGAAACTGTCTGTGTGCCATTCTTAGTAAATGCAGAAATAAACAGCAACACATTCCTTACTGACAAGGTTGAGTCACACAAATACATGCACAGATGCTCTACAAGCAGATAACATGTGATCTTGTTTTTATTCTTCGTGTATTGAGAATTCACTCTGAAAACTGACTGAATTGAAAATTAAAGTGAGACACTATCAAGAGAAGGGAGAGTCCCACTGCTGGCACACAACCCTGACAGCAAACCAGCGTTCAACAGCAGAGTGGTTTTCCAGACCAAATAGATCTTTTGCTGCCCCATCTTTAAAAACCACAAAACAAATGAAAAATGGCCCACAGCACAGAAAAGCTTATGATTACAACCTATGCTCAGACAGATGGCACAGCCTGCGTTCGTGTTTGCAATTTTGTTCACATCAGAAGGAAGACTGTGCGCAATGGCAACTGGATATTGTGTTTAGATTATAGGGATGAAGCTCAACTGTTGCAAATTTGCCCTGTCAGACTGTCCAGATCTCAGAGCTGGTGTTAAATGTTATTATATTATTGGAAAATGTCAAAGCTAGCAAGAGTTTGACAACTTTCTCAGCCTTTCTTTGTTAAAACAGCCATTCTCTCTTTTTGTCTTAACCATCTGTGCTCTTCTCTGAGAAAGGCCTACTGTATTATTATGCTGTGATGGTGGAGCTCTGTGTATGGCTGGCTGGGCTGCATGTAAAGTATAGGTCACTTGTCCCAGAATTCCTGTGGCCGGGGCCTGGATCACTGCGACACTTTGTTCTCCTCACTTTGGGTGCCGTGGTTTTCCTGACCTCTTCCTCCATCTTCTCTTTAACCTCTCTGACCATGCACCAGTTTGTAGACTCGAACGCAAACACACACAAACACACATAAACACACACAGACGCACACTCGCCAGGGCTAAATCAGTGCATCACTGGTTTGTGTGCATGGGCTGTGTCATTTTATCCAAACGGCTAAACAAAGAAGTCTCCTTTTGATTCTCACAGTCATCAGTTTCCTATTCTAGGCTGAAAGAAATAACCCTAAATCGATAAATTAGGCTCAACAAAGTTTGATATTTGAATGTTAAAAGTATTACATGTAAAAATCAGTGAGTTAAAGGGATAGCTCTGATTATTTTTCAGAAACTTAAACTTATATTGACTTTTTTGGTGGCTAATATTAGTTTATTTTCATTGCTTAGCTTCTTTTCCCAATGCTTTTGCCTGCTTCTCCAAACTGGGGGAGTGATGACCTACACCTACTGCAGGTAATACACTGACTGTGGATAGGCACTTTAAAAAAAATCTAAATGATCCCTTTAAATTAAGCACTAAGACAAGTAATCCCCCTTAAAATGATGCATAGATGTTCAGCTCAATGCAGAAGCCTCGCCATCAGTCAAACAGCCACAGTTTTGCAGGAAAATCTCCCCTTAAAAACAACAAAGCCCAGACTTCACTGCTCAACTTATTTTATTACCAAAGGCTTCCCATTAAAGCAACACTGGGAGATTTAATAGCCGTGCCGAACACACCCTCCTCCACGCTCTTCAAAGAGCCTAATCCTCTGTGGCTCTGATTTTGACACAAAAAAGTTCTTAAAAACTCATCGTTTAAGTTACGTAAGGGTATTGTTAAGTGTCAACCCACCGTGATCGCCAGCAGGCTTGCTGTTGTTTTAACGTGGAAGTAATTACTCCCCTACCCCCACTTTCTTGCTCCCAGCTCTGCTCTTCTGGGAGAATTTGATTAAATGAGTGTAAAGTATACTAGCCACTAAGTGTTTCCCTGGCCCGTCCCAGAGCCTCGAGTGTGAAGCGCTTGCGGTTCCTTCTGGAGCCACCTCTCTGCCGGCTCCGTCCAGCATGATGTGTTTTGTTATGTTATTACTTCTATTACCCAAGCGAAGTGTTTTAGGAAAGAGACACCCTTTGGAGGGTGAGCTGTTAACGTATTGTGTTACAGAGTGGTCCGGGGCTCACTTCTCGCTGTCCAAGCAGTATTTGTATGATTGAGTAATGTGTGTAGATAACGCGGAGCAGCAAAGCAAAGCAGGGAGCTGGAGGTGGAGGAGTGGTGGGGCAGTGTCTTGGGACATGTGTTAGACAGAATGGGGGATTTTCAGAGACATAAAGCCTCATTTCAGGATTCAAGAATGTTAAGTAAGCGGAATATTGGAAAAATGCTGAATAATGCTGGCAGATTGGGCACAAGAAATGCTTTTGTCTTATTCCAGCTAAAAAGCAGGGCAGTGGGACAGGGCATGATTAACTCCCACAGTGTCCCAACCCCACACCCCACCCCCTTCTGCTTAGTCCAACCTTTATCTAAGATTTACCAAATCTCACATGCCATATTGGCACGAAAAGTGTGAATAACAACAGCAGTGCACCAGGGTTCAATGGCTGCTGAAACTGAGGTTAGACTACAAAGATTGGCCTTCAAGTATTTGCTCTTGTGTCGTTTTCCACCTAATTAGTTCAGATTTTTAGCCATACAAACAGGCTCTAGAGATGGCAAAGTTGGTTTGAGAGTTGGTTGGTGCACCACTTTGTTTCGAGGCCAACAAGATCTCTAACCTAACAGAATACACCCATGACAACATAATTTTGACAAAATTACCCAAAACCACCACGGTATGGTGTTATAAAAGACAGTTTAAGCTCAGACAGTTTCAGCCCTCAAACATTTTGTTTGACCTCCAAATGTAATATGAAATGCATGCATTATGTTTTAATCCAATCCAACCATTTCATTATCAAACTGCATCCCCCCTAACAAGCATCTGTCAAGTCAGGAATGACTTACTCTAGGAAGCTATAGGGTGATTGGCAGCTCTGTCATCAAAGTACAAACACTTTAGTAAAAATGAGCCGTTGGGAGGTGGGATTAAAGGAAATGCTTGTTGCTAATGGCAGTTTCAGATAATTTTATACACAGAACTTTTCTGGCTTCTTGCACCACTGAGAAAATTTCATAGGAATGAAAAGGGCCCCGCCCCCATCGTTGAATCCAGTTCTCTTTATACATCCATGCTCTAGACTGTGTCACAGTGGTCTACCTTGGAAAATATGGATTTAACAGCATTTTAATTGGCTTAAATAACCAAATTTCAGCTGAGGTTGTGTCTGAGAACTGTGTGTTTGGCTTATGGATTAGCTTTTTTGGCACACAAGGATTAGTGTTGTTGTGAGGGGGTGAAGGGAAACTGGAGCAGCAGGACCCAGACTCACCTCATTTGCTTATGGCACATAATTCCTTGCGCTGAGCTTGGTTTTGCTTAAAGAATTTATGCTTATTGCAACGGGGATGACAGTCAGCTTTGCAACCCTTTGGCCTTGGCAGTGGCCCCCCGTTAACTCCCAGCCCCTGCAGACACACCCACCCTGGAGCTGCGTGCATGCTGCCTCAGTGTAGAGTAAATATAGCAAGGTTATATTTATGCTGCAAGTCCATCCGACAGTCCGTCTCTCTGTTTCCCAGTGAGAAGGAGGGACAGGCCGAGAGCTGCGGGTCTTGTGATCTGCGGTCTCTGCTGGTCAGGGAGTGTCGTCATGCAGCTCGCCCCAGACAGCCAGGGGGCGTTTGGCAGCACACCAGAGGCTAGGTTAGGCAGACAGATACTATAGAGGTGCTAAATGCTATCTCAACTCATGACTCTGATCTCATTCATCTATTCCTATTCTAACAATCAGTTGCAAAGCTTGTTGTAACAATAATGCAATGATGTATGCTACTTTTTATGAGTTGTAGCCAGGATGGCTGCGTGCACCTGCTATCAACTTGTGACTGTACCCATAAACATCAATGCCAGGGGTGTGCAGATATATTACTGCGCACCTGGCCTCGAACTCAGCGGGGTTTCTCATTACACAGCATAGCTGGTCAATTCTGGTGTCGGTCACTCTGCAGTTCTACCTTAGATCATGTAGTCACAGATGGCATAGTTGCAAGATTGGTCTGTTCTTAAGAAGTGAGCACCAGAATCTGCCATGTGCAGAAATGTACACACGTCAATGTGGAAATGCTCTGTCAGACATACAAACATCCACAGATTAAATGTGATGTAGCTTTATATTGTACACAATATTTAAGTGTTTTAGCTGGTATTTTAATGCACTAAAATCTCTCTTTCTTTCTCTGTGTTCCCCTCTGGTTTTGGTTTCATGTTCTGCAGCCTTTACGGCTATGTTTCTACTAGTTAATTCCCTTAACAGCTTCGTAATGCTGAAAGCAGAGCCGCACCGCATATGGCTCTCCCACTTTTCATGGATCACAGTGCACACTCGCGTTGAAATGCTTGCCCAGTAAACTGGCTTTATTTTACAAGCTCAAATTGTTTCAAAAAAGGGTGTGAAACACATGCAGAGACCAAGTATTAAAAAATAGTGGGCCCAGAGTCCATTCCTGTGGGTGGTTCGTGTACCTACATCACAGCATGGCTAAAGGGATCCCACATGCCACCTTATGTCCAAGAGCTCAATCATATTTTCCACTCCTAATCTAGGTATGAATGTCAATTTTTAAGTGAGCTGTTAGTTTTGTTCAGTGCCGTTAAATCCAGTATTTTAGTTCCATATCATTGATCAAGACCTTTCTATTCAAAATACTCTTTTCTTTCTTTTCCATAGCTTGATGACTGTACGCTGCAGCTCTCCCACAATGGCACCTATCTGGATCTGGAGTCGTCTCTGGCTGAGCAAAAGGACGAGCTGGAAGGCTTTCAGCAGGATGACACAGGGTGAGACAGATTCACATTTATAGCCTACCCTTTGAAACACATCAGGCTACTACACTCTCACTCTTCACCGTTAAAAGTGATGAGTCCCTCTGCCCTTTCTCCCGCCCTAAACACACACATATCTTCTCTGAGTCTTCTTATAAAATGGGAAGAATCACAAGCGGCTGGATATGGATTTCTTGGAAGCACAAGTTCATGGAAAGTATGAAGCGCTCTGGAAAGCAGGACAGATGTGGCCTCCCTTCCACAGCTACAGCTCTCTCACTGTGTTTTTACAATAAGTGATATTCTAATCATCTTTGAGACAAAATTTTACAGTTCACAAACCTGTCAGCTCTAGAAGGTACAGCTTGATCACTTTATAACAGCACTGTGAAGTATTTTTAATCTCTTATATCTCCCAGCTAGCAGCAGGGCTGGTGTCCCTCTTTGGGTTAACAAGAGAAATGGAATTAAAATCTGTTATTAGGACTCCCCTAGAAAGCATCTTGTCTTATCATCAATTTGGTTAGAATTGTGACCTGAGCAATGGCTAAACCTATTATTTGGCCTTTTCTGTGTGAAATAGCACCTGTGTTGCCAGGTATATAATATTTAATTATATATTATATTTAATATATTTAAAGTTTATTTACTATAATAAAGCTACACAGCCAGATTATTCACCATTATGACATACTGACCCTGGATCTGAGTGATTTTTTTTTAACCTGGCACCACCATATCACCACAATGTTTGTGTTGATACAGTGGGAGTTATGTTTTTATTTTGTACGAGTATATTGCTTATTATCTTTATTTTAGCATAGGTAACCAACAGAGAAAACATTTATTAACAAGAATATTAACATAATAAATAACATTAACATTAACAAGGAGTCAGTGAGGGAAGCTAGCTAGTTAGCTAGCCTCAATGGTTCCTTTTCTCTTTCTGCATTTACCATTACCTAGCCAGCTGTGCAGTTAAATTAGGAAATCATAAACCTAAAATTAAAGAACAGACAATTGGTCTACCAAAGCTAGCCAATATTACAAACTAGACTATAGCTAGCATACATGTTTGCTAGCTAACTGTAGTGTTTAGCTAAATAGCTGCAGCGACAAAAGAAACAGGCAAACTTTATCTGCATTAAACTGATGTACTCTACCAGTATGAAAACACTATGTGCATTGAATTCAGTGCTGTTGTTAAGAAGACTGAGTAACAACTTTAGAAATGCACTTGTGTCTCAGCCGTTAGCTCCAACATGGGTGACAGAGGCATTGTCATGGTAACTGGCTGCATATGTAACTGTATGACAGTGTGTGTTTTTGGAGACTGTGGCGGCATCATGATAAACTGAGTTGCTGCCCGAGTCTGTTTGTGTGCGCTCGTTTCCATGTGTACACTTATTTGTTTGTCAAAGTGTGTGTATGTGTGTGTTTTTAGCATGTGCCTGGTAAGCCGTGACGGATGATGGACAGGTGTATAAAGGCCTGTGTGTGTTTCTGAAGTGGCTGAGATCTTGGGGAACTGGTTGGATGGGTCAGGCCTGTCTGTCATCCAGCCAAGGTCGCACTGCACTGACAGGAGGAAATGAATCACACATTGGGTTGGGTTTGACCCTGTCTTGGCTAAACATCACAGACTGAAGATGGATGCTTCTGACTAAGCCTGTCCTGTCCTCCTCCTTTCTGATGAACACTATTTATATCGTGTCAAAAATTAATAAACTAATTGGACTCAATATGTCAGCCTCACACCACATATTTTACTCGTGCTTTAATGTCAGACAGTGTTTTGCAGCTGTAACTTCTTAAAGGCAACAGTTTTGCCCTGGTATCATTGGCCTTTTGGACACTGTTCACATCTGATATAGATTTATAAATATATTTTAATAGTATATAACTAAGGCTTATTCTTTTCTACTTTTTTACCGAAAACCTGAACTGGAAAATCAGAAATTGCCTTTCACTGAAAAATGCAGAGTGTTATAAAGAGCAGATTGGTGTTAAGTGATTCTCGCTCAGAATTTTCAGTTCCCACGCATCAAAAATGTGCTGATTCCAGCTGCGGCAGGACACTGCTAACCACAGTTGACAGTAAATAAGGTCCTCTGGTGACGAGGACAGATCAGAATATGCTTTAACTAAAAGAAAGTAAATAGAAAAATTGGGAAACTGCTGGAGATTATAATGCAGAGAAGCCAGAGTCCCTCCAGTCCATTCTGGCTGCTTTTGCAGTTTAAAAATATATTGAAGGAAGTATATCCTATTTCTCCTGTCGTGGCAGTCTCACTAGCATTTTAATCCAGAACGTCCCATTTTATCCTACGGATGTGTAACACATTCACTCAAGACGTTTTTTTCTAACTTGAATGAGATATATGTGTAATTAATAATTTAAATAAATGCAATTAAATACATTTAAACTTTTCTTTTTGTTTAACAATTTCTCTCAAATAATTATCTAATCTATTAAAAATAATAATTAATAATAAATCTCATTAATTTAAAAAAGGGGGCAAATATTTTCCAGGAAAAATGTTCTCTGAATGAATTAAATGATGATGTCATTAATGTGAAACAATCTAAAATATATTATAAATATTTTCAAGTGATTTCATTGTGCTTCCTCTTTATCCTCACAGTTCAGTTCCATATGTTGAGTCTTGTTTTACATTTTCACATCCAGTGGTTGCATCTTCAGTCTAAACATCCTTCCACTGGCATGAACCCTCTCCCTCCCAGAGTCTCCGACTGTCTCACACACAATACACTGTCAGACAGGCACAGCGAGATTAATGAATTTGCAAGAAAAACACAGTTCTATCAGCATCTCAGCAGATCGTGTTAACATTTTGCTCTATTTCCGAGCAAAGCTGATAAGGCAGCTTAACAGGAGGATAGCAGGTCAGCTGGTCTCCTGTTTTTGAGTGTATTGCAGCGGTGTGTGTTATCAGAGCAGTGCTTTCCCTGCTTGTTTTGGATGCTATCAGCATGTTAGTGATGGAAGTCAGTGATTACCTCGTACAGATTGGAGGATAAAAGGCAAAGAAAGGAGAGCGAGTTTGAGTTGCTCTCAAAATACCATCATAATTTACCTTTGTTTGTGTGCTAATTTTGTTTTCCCAATGGAAATATGCTGTGTATGAATGTGTGCTCCTGATGGCACGATGGTATGTGAAGGTTTGTGTGTGTGTGTGTGTGTGTTGTCTCTGTCCTCGGGGCTCAGATATGTATCAGTATAGGGGTTCGAATGCAATGCAGGCCACTGTTTGTCTGCACCATTTCCATCATGCCATCTGCACTATAAAAAAGCTCCATCATAACAAGTCCTTGCCTCTTAGTTTGTCCTAAAATCTAATTTTCCTTGACACAAGTAAAAAAAAATTCAATTTTCCTTTAAAGCAGTAGCCCGCTAAGATAATTGCACTTCCTTTTCCAATGCAGTTTCACAGTATATTCTGGAATCAAGTGTGAATAAAATGTGAAACAAGACAGATCAGTTCACTAATGCCAAGAAAATTACGCTTGATTGAGTCTAGTTAATTATGTTTGGCTGTAAGTGAAATGTTCGTGCAGAAACGAGACACGACGCTCTGTTGCTTGCATAAAGATATTTTTGCTTCTGTCGTTGTCAGGTCCAGAGGGAAGAAGCACAGTGTTATTCTGCGGACCCAGCTGACCGTCCGTGTACACGCCTGCATCGGTGAGTGCTGCTTGACATGTTTATGCATGTGTTTAACATGACTTTCTCCCTGGACTCTCTCTCTCACACACACACACACACACATGCCCCGTCAGACACATCAGCAAGCCTAAGAACACACTGTACTACACGCTTAGATGGCCGTCCAGGGGTTTACACGTGGTACGTGCTGGGGTCAGACCTGAGACCTCCCACTCTGAGGCAGGTTTCAGTGGTATGTGAAATTTCCCCAAATTCAATGTGGTATTGTGATCATGTCAGTAACTGCGTTAAACATGTATGATGGGAGTTTTTACACGGTTTGGAGAGAGAAAGGTGAATGAGAGCTTTTTATGTGTATTTGGCTGTAAGTGTCAGCTCACTTTCTTCCCTTCTGGGGCCGATGAAGTGTTCACAGTTTGATGCCCTTAACTTTTCAGAGTTTTTAATGGTGGAGAAGAGGAGGGGGGGAGGAGAGACAGAGGGGAGGAGGTTTGAGTATCATTGAAAGTTAGAGGGTGCTTAAAGAAAAAGATAGCAGCATAAAAGGGAAAATATGTTATGACAAGGTTAGGAGTGAACTGAATGGGAGGGGAATGATAAGAGCGTGGCACGCTGTCAAGTAAAGCACAGCCAAAAAATTCTCTTTTTATTTTGGAACGACAGATGACCTTCTCTTTTGCTCCACCATCGGGTCAAAATTTCAGTTCATCCAGTGTTTTCACCAAATACCTGCAAAGTTCATGACACTACCATCAGTCTTAGCTTTATTTTGTGTGATCATGGTTCTCTCCGGGTCCTCCGGCTTCCTCCCACGGTCCAAAGACATGCAGCTCAGGTTTAATTGGTGACTCTAATTTGCTGTCTGTCTCAATGTGTCAGCCCTGTGATAGTCTGGCGACCTGTCCAGGGTGGACCCCGCCTCTTGGCAAATGTCAGCTGGGGTTGGCTCGGTAAGCGTTTAGGGATAATGAAGGAATGAATGGATGTTAGTATGTTAGCATGAAGAACCAAGAACCAATTCCAATTGAGATCTGGAACTGGAAGTTAAAAAGATGTACTATGCATCTAAATCAGATTCCTCTGAGCTATTCAATTCCTTTTATTGTTGTTGGCCTGTTTTTTAATCACTTCTGTGTTGCAAAATAATGGCTTCAAACTCACATGTTACACGCTGCTGGAAACCTGCAACAAGGAGGATTCATGGTGAAAAGGAAGAAACAGTTTAAGCATGGCTTTATTTCATGAAAAGTGATTAAATATCTGTAAAATTATTTTTTAAGGAACAAAATGCTGAGACATCTTTCTTCACATGGCCATAATTCCAGAATGCCTTGTATTGTACACGCATGAGTGCGAATGTTAACTTGGTTTTCTTACTGAACTTAGAATAAAAAGGTGTACAAATATTCTCTCAGTTCATCTGCACTGTTGTCTGATTCAAATATAGTAAAACAGTTGCACTAATGCTGAAAAACTGAGGCCTACTTTTTTTTAAACATTGAAAACTGATGGCAGAATCAACAATGTAACTGGTATAAATAAAATCATATCAATTTCCATCCCTGTTCATGTAGCTGCTAGCATAGCTGTAGGCTCTCAATATCTAGCACCAGAACTGGCCATTTAAAATGGTTCATAATTAAGCCTGACAGCTGCTGATTTCATTATCATTATCATTTTATTATCATTATTATCTTATCATTTAATGTACAGCAGATTTGATGATGGGGGGTGGTTTTGGTGTCAGCTTTCTCATTATTTTAACAGAAGTTGGCCAACAGCCCATTCATATAACAAGCCATGTCTTCCTTTTTCTGTCTGCAACTCACTCTTCACCCCACACTTTGTCTGTGCTCACTCCTTTCCTCCGTGACTTGCCTGCGTGGTCAACATTCCCCTGCCAGTGATAGCCGTGCTAATTCTGGATCCTAAAATCTGCTCCCGGGATTGGTTGAGAACGTGACGAGGTGAAAGGTCACTGGGAGAGGGACTCATGGTGTTATGGAGAGAAAACGTGCACTAAAGAAAAAAAAACAGTTTGTTAGTGGGGTGTTGTAATTACCCAGTCATAGGGACATGAACCACTGCCATATTCTGGTCTTTGGTAGATTGCTATGAACATATGGCTCCTGTCTTCTCTAGCTGAGGGTCACTTCAGTTCCACAGACGAGCTCTTCTGTTACTTGGATGGCAGAACATGACCTGAGTCTGCAGCCACCTGCTGCAAACATATATGCACATACATGCATACATAGACATGTAAAGTATATGCACACAGCTGAGTTTAAGTTAAACCTTTCCCTCACACTTGTGCACATGTAATATCCACGCTCACACTAACACACACACAAACATCTCTCTTATGAGGGATCTTCCCATGGCTCATCTTGAAAGCGATTCTATATTTGCTTGTCTTGGCATAATTTGAGCAGACCTTTTTAAGGGAGAAAAGCCTGCATCATCACCATATAAGATGCATTTCCTTTTGAAGGGCATGAGCGAAACTTGAATTTTGCCCAATGCCAGGGCCTGATGATAGAGTTTGCTCACTATATTACCCACAATCCAGATTTCATCCGGCATGGCACAGATGCTAAGCAGCAGCCAGATCCTGACTGGAGTTGATACTCTTTCGTTGCACTGTAATTCTGCTGCATTAGACATATAATCAGATAGCGTGAGGAAGTCGGAGAGATCCATTCACTTTAGAGATCTACTGACCATTTTCCACCCCCTCTCAGGGTTGCTCCAATGAGTCAGTTCAGATATCCACTGATCCACACGCTCTGTAATCCTCCAGGGCCTTGACCTTCAAATCGTCTGAGTAGTGGTCAGCAGACTATCCACTAAATGAAAAGTCTGTCACAATCAAGGATACAAATTGCTTGTGGAATCAAGTAACTGTGACTCACAATTAGTTGGTTGGTATAGTATGAGTGCATGCCATGGTTTTAGATTAAGAACATGGATTCCTGACCGTGCCACATGCATGATAATTATTTAGTTTATGTGATTGAAACGCAGGAAAGAATCAGTTCCTCACAGATTTTCCTAATCTTGCTTGTCTTCATCAGCTTCCAGGTTTGATTGACACGGATCAGGATTTGATTGTATTAAGGTCAAATGTTAGGGAGATCTTAGGGTGCGTAACCTTCTTCAGTCGTTCATTGATCTTTCAGGTTGAAAAAAGGAGTAAAAACTATGCGAAACAAAGCTCTCCTTGGCTTTTCTTGGCATGGCTGCTAACGGAAAGATCAAATTACATCCAGGCTTGCCAACGTGGGATTAAGGATGCTCTGTGATGCGCATATGTGTGAGTGAGGGTGTGATAGTGTGTGTGAGTTAATGAGTTCTGCTATTGTATATGAAAAGGAGAAAACACATTGGCATGGTCAGCAAAGCGGGGACATTGTCTGCTGGTGTAAGCACTCTGCGAGCACTGGGCATCGTGGCACTGTAATGATGCAGATCCTCTCAGTACTCACCGCATTCCCCCCAGTGGGAGATTGGGGTCAATTTAACAGGAATTTTTCTTTTTCTATGTCCTGAGTGTCCTCAGCTTAAGGCTGAACAGGGTTTGGCCTGAGCCTGATTTTTTTTGTCTGTCCTTCATTCTTTTGTCTCTGTATATCTGCTCATGTGCCCTGTTGCCTATATTTCCTCCCGTTGGCTCAGTTGATCCTGTGTTCTGCAGTCCCGTCAGCGTGCCAATCAGACACCCTTGTTTCAGGGTTAATTTTAGCGTTCTCTGTCGCAGCAGAGTTGTTGTAGGCTGTAGCTGATGGGGGGAGAGAGGTGGTTCATGGTGGGGGTGAAGTGAAGGTGTTATCTTTAGAATGTGTTGACAGCACAGAAACATGCGAGGAAGGCAGCACGGTGCTCAAGCTCCAAATGTGAGAGGAAGCAAAAGGCGCAAAAAAGGGTGGATTGAGGAAGATAGTGGATAATTGGAAGAAATTATGTTGAAAAG
>CAFUXE010000936.1:390063-404503 GCA_903364295.1 Serranus cabrilla
CCCCGCAGTATTGTAAAGGAGAGGCGGGGGCCGGAGGTAGAGGTGGAGTGAAGGTTGACTTGCTTTGATTTTTCTCTGGTTGGGCTGTTACATAACAAATTAGCATCTTGTCGAAAACAGAGTCGAAGATTGCCCGTCTCTTCCTGCTCCAGTCGTCCGTTTTATCCTGCTTTGATTGGATAGAAAGTTATAACAGGCCACAATAGAAAAAAGCTTTATAGTAACTGTTTTTATCCACTGTAAAGAGATATTTTGAGGATTTGATGGCATCAATGAGACAAATCTCTGTAAATATGAGCTTGCAGACATGGTGGTCTCTTGTGAGAATGCAGCCGTCACTTTCCGGTGTTGCTCCACTGATGGTGGGCGCAGTGACAGTGACAGCAGTCAGGCCTTGAGATGCTGCAGACAGGGATGGCTACAGCTGGGTCCAACAGTGATTTGCAGGGTTGCTGTCCCCCCGCTGTGGGAGATAAGGCCTGGTAATGGCATGGTGTGACAGGGAGATAATGCTTGGTAATGGGTAAGCTGGTAGGGGGCAGTGGTATACAACATCTGTGGCTGTGTGGTTGTAAAACTCCAGACACATTATATGGTTTTGCTGACACGCTGCTCTTTAATATCTGCGCTAACCTTAGCCAGCATGCTCTAACTACTTTTCAATCTGGCATCATTTCCCCTTCATCCTGTATTAATCTACTTTGCTCTACATTTGTTTCCATTTCTCCCAACACTTCTGTCGTTTAACCCCTGGAACCTCTTTCTTTTTTCAGCCTGCCCGCTCTGATCTCTAAATCTATATTTACTCTGCTCAGCTTCACATACTCTCCGTGACTCTTTGTTCTTATAAACACCTGTGGCTTTGGCTCAAGGAGTTGTGCCTTATGATCTCTCTGTGTACACGTGTGTGAGTCAACAAGGATATTTTCCTCCGCCTGTGAATTGTTTGCATGTTTAGCCCTGTCACTCAATCTGTTTTATCTGTGCATAGGTGCGATATCTTCCGTGCAAATGTGTGTTTATGTGCCTGTATTTTGTTTGCACGATCTCATCAGTCCGTCAAATCGGCAGTTACGCACTCAGAATACAGGACGTCCCACTCGCTTTTCATCTGCGTTTCACAGGGAGAAAGAAGGAATGAGAAAATCACTCAAATAGTTTCCCCTCTACCCTCACCAGCAGCTGAGACCCTGAGGAGCGACTGGGAGCATTGCACCCACATGAGTCATGCCTTAGTTACTGCTGTGGGAGATGGAGAGATGGGCTGATGAGGCATTAGGGATGGAGGTGCAGAGCAGTGGATGTGGTGGAATAACTTTACAGCAGTAGCTGCAGAAGAAAAGTCTGTAACACGCATCTATCCTGCAGCTGTTCTCCATTCCTACTGCAGTAGCACTCAAAAAGGAAATAACCTGCAGCTTGCTGTTACTACAGTTTAGTAGCAGATCAGGTTGGATTCTGGTCTAAACACAGTCACCGGAATAAAAATGTCTGCTGGTACATTTCAGCAACTACATTAATGTCAATGTTAGGGCTTGGTAATATGCCAATGTTGTATTAATATCGTGATTTAAGACTAGATATCTTCTTATATTTTGGATATCATAATAACGGAATTATCTTTTTTTTTGGTTTTAAAGGCTGAATTACGGTTAACTAATGCAACTCTCTGAACTCAGACTCTTCTCACTATTCTGTGAGAGCATTAGTCAACATTACAAAATCAGTATTGATATAATGTTTTTGACCAAAAATATTGTTTTGGGCAATCTTTAGTTTCAGCAACAGGGCTGGTGATGTGGTCAAAAAAAATTATTCACTTTCACGCAGGCCACCGCTGTTTGTGTCCCATCCAAGAGTCAAAGTCAAATGTTAATTCCTCACATAAATATGTCATATTTTAACATCATGCTCTCTATAACTGTTTTTTTTCTCCAAATCTTTATTTCATTCAGTACAAATATGCATACTTTTTTTTCCCAGATCCCTGATTTTTCCCAACCTTAACCAAGCAATTTTGTTGCCTAAACATAAATATGTTGTTGTTTGAAGTTGTGACCTCAGCTCTGGGTTTTAAACTGCAGACCCAGTGTGTATGTTTTTTCTTCCTCATAAGAGGAAATAATAATTATTTGCAGTGGTTCAGAAACATTAAAACTGAAAGTATCTGTTGGTTAAAAACATCAAGATTCCACCCTTTTGTAGAAACATGCAATGCAACCATTTATTGCGGCAGCCAGATTATGTTCTCTGTTACAGTAAACCATGAGCAGCTACACATAACAACAGTGCATATTGCACTCAGCTGTCACAGTTCCACATTATACAGTACAACTACAATGTGATTATTAGTGGCTTTTACGGTTCTGCTGTTTAATCCAGTTGTATGTTGCAGCTGTGTGTCTGTTGTCGCCGTGTTCAGTTGCTGTGCTGTGGCGGACGCTGTCTGTATGTTAGTGTTGTGCTCGCTGTGGATGTGGCAGGGTTTTCCCTGGGCTCTAGTTATGCTGACAAACACGAGCAGTCCAACTGATGTGCGGTGGCGCAGCACGCTGCTGTTTGAGGTTTGCTCTCCCAACCCTCAATGCTCTTACTGGAAGAAAGTAAGAAATATATAACTACACGTGTGCTTGTGAGTGTGTGTGTGTGTCTGAGTGTTCCGTCTGGGCTTGTTCATATAAGCAACTGAGTGTGCCGGCACAAACCTCTGGCTGGTCTGTTTTAATCATTTTGAAACTATTACATAATGCAATAAAACATTACAATTACCACAAGCTAAACATCCAGAACACACGCTGGAGAATCTGCGGGCTTGGCATCCTCTCCAGCCGTGGGGTTTTAGAGATGATGGTTTTAGGGGATGTGTGGAGAGAGAAGGGGAGAGGGATGATTTCCAGGGAAATGGTGAATCACTTAGGGAAGGAAACACAAGGGAAAAACAAAGCAAGGAGGAAATGCACCTGCCAGACAGAGCAGCAGCAGTTGGCCAGCAGCTCCACAAGTTATGTCATAGCTCTGCCGACATACAGGTGAGGAGAGGGAAGAAAGACAGAACACCATGCCAACCAGGGACAGGCCTGCTGTACACGTTGGTTCTTCTAATGTTCTTCTATTTTGGGGTTCCAGAAACCATACCAGAAAAGTTAATCATTTCTTTGGCAGTTTAATTTAGAGAACTTAACTTTCCTCCTAGCTCGCAGAAACATGCGCAAATAAACTCACATGTCATGCTACGACTTCTCTCTCGCTCTCACAATTGTTTTCCGTGAATTGCCATGGTAGGTTTAGGTTTAGTTTAAAAAATTAACTAAAAATACTTTTATACTTGCGGGTGTCAGTCTTCGATGTCATGGATTGCCACTTGGGGTGAGAGGATCCCCTCGTGAGGGCTGGTTTGGAGCTAGTGCCCAATCTCAAAGCAGGTTCTTGCAATTCGACAGCTGAGGAACCGGCTCTCAGGCAGGAAATGGTCCAGAGCGCCAATTTTACTCGCCCCTGAAGTTATACTCTTACATCTTACTCCGATTTCGTCCCATCTATCACCATCTATAAAATGTATACTGTGAGTAAAAAGTGAAACTTCCTCTCTGTCTGTAAATGTACTGGCCAGAACTCCCTGATACAGTAGCTTTTGTCATATGTCATCATGCCTGCTGTATAAGGGTTACATACAGAAATAAACACACACACACACACACACAAAGTAAGGGAGGAGTATAATAACAGGCAAGTGTGGTATGAGTCAGAGCAAGATTTTACTCAGCTAATCCACTGAGCAAGCAGCACATATCCTCCAATATCCTCTCTGTTTACTCTCTCTGGCTGCTGTTAGTATTACTCTGGTTTCTCCGTCTATTCCTCCTGTGTTTGCCTTTCTCACTCCCTCTGCCTTTCCTCTCTTTTATGTCTGTCTTCCTCTCTCTCCTTTGTCAGCCTCCCCCCCTTCTATATACTCAATCCAGCCAATTTATTTGGATGACTGAGTATCAAAAACGCTGCCAAAGTACATTTTCAGAGCCAATAAGAGAGCAGTTTAGCCATTTAAACCACCTTTTAAATGATCATTTGGCTTATCAACATTATTACATCGTATTACATAATCATCGGCGCTCACCCTGCTTCCAAAATTGGAAACATAGAGCAATGCAAAACTTAATTCCATCTCTGCTTGCCATTGCCTCAGTGTTATTTCTTTGCACATGCCCAGTGAATCCAGTCAATTAACAATGACATCAACAGCAAGCGTGAGAAGAGCGAAACAGAGAGCGGGCGAGGGAGACGGCATGGCAGAGAGTGAGGGGAGCGCCGGGGAAAACACTGGACGCTTGTTTCACACGTGCGCACTCGTATGTGGGATTGAACACCACAACATTTCCCACAATCAGCTTTTGTGCGTGGCTGCACGCTGCAGAAAACCAGGTCACACTTTTTAACAATGCATTAACACAGATAAAATGCAATGCAGCTCCTTCACACAATGTCAGTTGCATGCAAACGTTGAATGAAAGGAATTTGATAGTGTTAAACACAGAGTTGGATGAGGTTTGGTAGCTTTGTTCTTCTGCAGTTTTACATGTTTCTCACCAGTTAACATTATGATAATATCTGTTAAGAGCGAAGCCCGACCAATATGTTGGTCGATATTGGCCTATCACATTCAGACATATCTGAAACAGAACATATAATGCAGACAATTATGCTTTGTGTGATTATAGTTCTTATATAGCTATTTATTTAATTTCTGTTCTTTTTTTAGGGTTCATTTCTACAATTGGTTATCTGTAAACTATAACAATGATAAAAATCATTTAATTAAGTAATTAGTTTGAGAGCAGTCTTCTGAGTACCTTTGAATTGCCATAATGGTGCAAAATCAGTGCACGTGAATAGCCTCTAAAATCCTCTGGTGGTTTTAGGAGAGATTTCAGAAAATATGATATGTTATTTGATATTAAGTGTGGCTATCTAAGCTAAGCTAAGCTAACCCTAACCCTAACCTGCACAGATATTAGCAAGACTAAACTTTAAGATTTGTCAGTTAACCATTGAAACAATTGTTTGAACCAAATTTGTTTCAGAATTAAGGGATATATATTATGTACTTTTCCCTTGTAGTTGGTGATGTCAATTCCTAATACAAGAATAAGCACTATTATTATATACAGCCAATCCTGTCACACCGCTTTGCTTCCACAACACCAACATAAATCTACAGCATTTATGGATAGAAATGTTTTAAATTTGGTGAAAAACAAGTTGTTAGCTGTTACAGTTACACTAATACAATGATTAATATCAAGAAATGACACAAAAAACGAACTGTTGGAGCTGAAGAAGTCATGGTTAATTTATAAAGTGTATATTTGTGGCGTTTATTGATATATTGATATATGAGTGCTGTGAGTATATAATAAGTTATGGCTGTCCCTGTGCATACAGTAAGTCATGCAGTCTGTGTGTGTGAATATAGAGCAGCGGTGTAGCTGCCTGCTGGGCTCCGGCCTGTCGTCGCCGTGGCAGCACTGTGGGCCTGTAAGGAAAGCTGGGTGTATTTGTGTTTGTGTTGTGAGCTACTATTTCTGTGTGTGTTTGTGGACTATTTCAGAGGTGCCAGGGGCACATGAAGGACACAGGTCACGTTTTGGACTTAGTGTGTCGGGACAAACTGTGTGTATTTGTATGTGTTTGCATGTGTTTATGTGGCAGTGAGTTTCCTTCCTGAAGACATCTGAGTTTCTTTCACAGCTGATGACCTTCATGAGAGGTCAAGGTTACAGTCCGGAGATGTTTGACTGTGTGTGTGTGTGTGTATATGCGTGTTGCATTTAGTGTATATCAGTATGTTAACTATAAAACATAGCGGCCATTTGTTTCCACAGGGATGGATTTATGGGAATCATATAAAAGTTTGTTTTCATGTAGTCCCGAGTGTTTAAACTCGCAGTATGTTTGCGTTCAGGCCTGTGTTGTTGTACTGTATCTGCCTGACGACGTGGGTACACACTTGTGTGTGTATGTGTGTGTCATTGCTGGGCCCAGTGTAATCTCTGTCTAGCTCCGTCGCCACTCTTTAAATCTCATGAATCCTACAGTGAAGCCTTGGAGGTCCCACTCTCCCTCTCTTTTCCTCTCTCTCTCTCACACACAAACACACACACACACTGAGCTCATGGGGCCTCTATCGTCATCTGTACCATCAGCAGTCTCCAGTACTCGTACTGTAGGCCAAGACCAACAGACAAAAAATAGACAGTCGCAAAATAACTGACTTATCGTCAGCAGTCTGGCCTTTGCTGCCTGCCAACTTTTCCTTTTCACTTCACTTGACATGAGACTGAAATCATGCATTATTGTCCAAACTATATTTGATTATGACAGATTGATGGAGTATTTATTCTTTTAACTACAGACTAATGGACATGCCGATCCACAAATATGTGCACATGAGAAGAAAATACCACCCAAAGGCATCTTTGCACATGGGTACTGAAATGCAGACTTCTTACAGAGAAATATTTATTTGAAGGAGAGTGAATTTTGCATTGATTTGTCTTAAAATAAGTAAAATCAAATGTGCAAGTGCCTTGGAATTCCTTGTTTCCAATGATCAGCTAGAGAGCAGGGATTTTAAATACATTTTTTAAAAGATTGATAAATATTTGATATAGTGTTAAATCTTGCCCTGAAACGTAACTCATGCTTTCAGCTAAATGTAGTAAAAACCTAAAAATTTAGTGCAATAGAACTATAAAGTTACATAAAACAGAAAAGTAATGTTCTTCAAAATTGAATTTAAGTACAGTACTTGAGTAAATGTACTTAGTTACATTTTACCACTGATATTAAAATACTTCCATGTAATTATTAGAGTGCTCAAGTTGTCACAAGCAAAAAATTGAACAGGGTCCAAAATGAGTTTCTGATGAAGCAGTGTGGGATATGGGAGTTGTTGTTGTTTGTATTGTTAATTAACCAGTATTGCAGATATGATGTGACCCAGAGAGAAATAATGCTCACAGACAAGTTACGTTAGTGAAGTTGAGATTTATGAGCGCGTCTGTACTCATGAAGCTAATGAAATAAAACATAGAGGCTCAGTATTCTGAACCAGCGCCTTCTGTACTTACCTTTCAAAATAAAAGTCTAGACAGACGCTAAAGCTCAGTTTACCAGTGTGAACTTAAATTTACTTGTTGCATTCTGCTAAGAGGCAATCCAGCAGAACAGATTTAAGTAATATTGTTCTATTCACGTCAAGTTTATTTAGGTTCAATCACGTTGACAGTTTAATCTAATGAAATAGCTGTTAGTAGCGTTAGCTAACGTTGCCATGCTAACTTGCTAACTCTAGATGAGTGGAGTATCCATACAGCTACTGTAGCTAACGTTATCTGGTGAATTCAATTTGTTGGGTTGTCCAGAGCTTCAAAACAATCAAAAAAAAAATAACTTTATGAACAAACACCACAGTACATACTCTTTTGCAGTCACTCTTCACAGTCACTCTTTTCCCTTGACTTAATACAGTGTAGGGCTACAGGGCACACACACTGTGCACTGCATGACCTGGACGAAGAGTGAACCCAGTATCTAGGCTTTTTACAGTATGTTGGATACCCAACCCACCTATATTTAGCACGATACCAGCACAGAGAGGGAAAGACTTCCTGGGATTAAATGAAGCTTTCCAGCGTGCCATTACACCTCAGGCTCCTCTCACTTCTTTATTTTAGATCCCACCGAAGAGCTATCTGAAAGCCAACCGACTGATTGGCCCAGACAGCCGTGTGGAGGCTTTTTTAGAGCGGTGCAATGAAATCCTCCAGAAACACGAGTCAGCGGTTATAACTGGGCTTAAATGCAGGACCACCAGCTGTGACCCGCCCCTCTCTTGCATGACCCACAGACAGTTGTACCATCCCGAAAAATATTACCCTTGGTTGACCTCAGTGCGTGCTTATCTGTAAATATCCTGTGACCCAATAAACATGTGTTGCACTGAAATAATTCCCTCTGATCAGGTTTGCTTGTAAACTGTAGCCGGAGCCCCATTATGTGTCATGTTGGTGATTGTGTTGCCTCTTTCACTCTCCAGCATTTATATATTAAATTCTGCATTTGTTTTAATCATCAATTCTTAACGCGTTTACAGTGTGCTCCACATTTGGTCTATGGCTGGAAAAAGGATTAGAAAAGGGAAATGATAAGGCAGACGGTTTATTGGATCTCTCAACTTCAAGTTGCTGAGACTCTAATGTCCCCTTGCAAAAAAATATTTTCCCAGAGAGAAGTCGAGTTTTAGTTGGTACAGCATACATTGAGCCAGCATCTAGTGGTCAACAGAGGAACTGCATGTTGGGATTTATTTTTTTGTCAGTCTATTTTATTTTCATTGCTCCCCACCAGTGAAAGCCATGGCCTGAGGCAATATGTCTGTAGGTGGTCCGTCCATCTGTCCCATTCTAATGATGCTATATATTGGGAATTAAATGTCCTTTGGAATCAAGGAATCATTTCAAACATGTTTCTCCCAAAAATACAGTACATTGCTCTTTAGATGACTTTAGATAGTCTTTAATGTTGTCCATTTACTGTTTGGTGCTGCTTAGTTTAATAGATAGATAGAGTCACAAAGTCACCCAAAGACACTTTCATGCTTATAAATTACTTTGACAAGCTCAGATAAGAACAATTTACATGATTCTCTTGGTTGTCTTTACATTTTTTTGTTATATTCTTGCAGAATTGTCCCCTTTCAACACTGTTTCTTTAACCAGGTTGACTTAAAGAAACATCTGCTGATCTGCTGCCTATTGTTAAATCCCAGGCTTAAGCACAGTAGTAGTAGACTGTTTCTGCTCTCTGCTGAGGCCAAACTAAGCAGAATTAGACTTCAGTCACTTGGGGACTCTGGGATTTTGCATTTGATGCGTCGCAGCAGTACAACAAAGTGCATTGCAGTTTTGAGTATAATTGCTGTGGATTAGGCGTAGTGTAGCCTGAGCTGGCCTGTGTGTTTTTCTGTTTGGAGATGTGTAGATGGTGCAGTAAATGTTGAGGGATTAGTCAAAGCTGAAGGGTCACAGCACTAATCTCATTATGGCAGGAGGGGAAGGAGGGATCTGACCACTCCTGAACGACTTAGCAGAACAGCCGGGGCACTGGGGAATCCCTGTTTCACTGCAGAGGACACTCCTGTGCACACATGTACAAACTGGTTCTTCCACTGCATATTTCTGACCCAGGCAAATGGATAGGATAGTTAGGACGGCACAATTAATCACTTTTTTATTGAAATTACAATATGGACTAGTCCAATATCCAATATGTTTTGCAAAACATTTGTCAAAACACCATTCTGGGGGCGTCCCTGTGGATAACTGGTCGAGTGCGTACCACTAAGGCTGAGTCCCGGGTTTGAATCCAGCCTGAGGTCACTTTGCTGCTTGTTTTCCCCTCCTTCCATTCTCTCCCTCCCTCTCTCTCTCTCTCTCTCTCTCTCTCTCTCTCTCTATTAAATTGAAAAAAATAAATATTATTATTCTGTTTTAAACTTTAAAAGAATGACAAATAGACAGAAGAACTAAATGCACCATAGAGATGCTGACATCTTTTCATATGTGTTGGGTCCTAGCTTGCAGTGTTCAGGATGTGATAAAGCCTATCAGAGTATAAACCAGACTCCGACACTAACTGGACTCCAGTGTCCGTATCACTCTTTAATACAGCTGTAATATTAGAGAAGCCTGGCTCTTCAGTTCGGATTATAGACAGTTTACAGGATCTGAGTGCTGTTAAATGTCCATAAAGGCCTATGGAACCAAGAGTTAAGTTTTAATCATGCTAGATTCAATAATAAACAGAAGGAACTGCATCAGAAATAAGTGGAAAAACTCATTCTGATGGCAGATTTTCCGTGCCCCCCTCCTGCTTTAAGAAAATTTTAACATTTTAAGACGGAATATGGGGCTAAATGACTCGTTAACGCTGACATGTTGCAGTGCATGTGAGGTCATGGTGAAACAGTGTGGACAAGAACTGCGAGTCCTCCAAAACAAAACAGTAAAACTCCGAGCGAACCTATAAATGAAATGTGCCTTTCTGTCTTTCCTTCATCTGTCTGTCTGCACTCAGCAGCAAACACAGGCACTGGCTACACATGGGCCTGTGCACACCATCACACACGTGCACACACACACACACACATCCTACTCAAGCACAGGCACAAACCACAATGACACATCCCAGCGAGTGTTTCAGCTTTTCTTGTGACAATAATAAAATCCAGGGCCAGGAAAAAAGTAGAATGACCAGTAAAAGACACGTGGACAGACAAATCCTCCATTCAAAAACCTTCTTTTTTTTTGCTGTTTTCCTCTCCTTCCTCCTCACTTATTCCAGCATCTACCCCTCTGTCTCTTAGACCAGTGGAGGGCGTCTAATTGAGATGCATTATCTTCCTACTTTGTGTTTTGCTGTTATTTCAGTCTCGCTCTACAGAAATACAAGCACTGAAGCACTGTTGCTAGGCATAGCTGTTGGCCCAGAGGTTAAAGGTGAAAGTCATTTGTTTGAATTATTTCCAGCTTGAACGCACCATCACTCCAGACAGGCAGTGTTAAGACAGCTGCAGCCCTTTGTGCCAATGGGAAAATGGCCCATTGATTATTTAGTGTGTCAAATTCTGTTTTCTCTGGAGCACAAGGGTAATTAAGTTGACAAGACTTTGTTAGCAACCATCAGGTGGTCACAGGGTTGATGTTGGCATGTCTGTAGGACTGCTGGTTGAACTGTGCACTGCAAAAAAAACATAATAAGATGAACAAATGTCCGACTATTTGGTTAGGTCTAAAAACAAGTGGAGAAAATGAGTGGGTTTGATTCATGAAATGCTGAGAATGAGGATTTGCTTTGGAATTAAACAAAGTAAGCGGTTTTGTAGTCCAAATTAAACGACACTCCTAACTCTACCGTATTGTGTGTTTATTTACATCGCTGCTTGACCCTATAAACCCCAGCTAATTATAATGCCCTCCTTTTCACACCGAGCTGCATCACCAGCAGAATGAATCAAGCCAAGTTTAAGACTTATCACTGCTGCTGACATGCTCCTGATGGACCGCAGACGTCCTGGTAAAGGTTACCCTGACAGCACCACTCATGTCCTGATGAAGAACATGGACATTACACGTGACCGACTGAATCAACCGTTGACCCTCGAGGGCCAGACGGAGTGTTCCCTGCATCGCTGAGTGGCCGCTTGATTTCCAGGGAAACCTAGAGAGACGGGAACCAAAACTGAAGAGAGCAGTTAGAGTCTGGAGTGATTGGTCAAATGGAGTCATTGCATTTGAAAGGTCATGTATATCTTTGGTTCAGCCGACAGATTATTGAAAGAGACTTGTTCTAGTAGAGTATGAGTTGAACCTGTGCCATGTGTAGTGGATAGCCCTTTTCATACTGCGTTTCCACAAAAGTCTCGTAAAGAGGTCTGCCTTGATTTCGCTTTAGGACGTTCAAACGGATCTGCAACGGCTTAATATTGGTGTCAAATCACATTGTCATCCACCATTGTGGAACAAAGTGGGAGCAATAGTACGTGTACAACAAACAATGGCAGAAGAACTGCCCGCCATGCTGTTTCTCTCTGTAGAGATTCTATATACTCAAGCAAAGTTGTTCAGCATTTTTTTTCAGCAAGTGAGAGGCTTTCTTATTACCAGGGTCTTGGTTGCACAAATAATGTACATCACATATCTTGCCTTGATCCCACCTTGAACAGTCTCACCAGTTGAACGCCACTTGGTCCCCCTATTACGCCTCTGGCACGTTGAGATTGAAGGAAAAAACCCCACAGAGGTGTAAATATCGCAGCAGTCTGAAAGGGGCTGATGTGACGTAATTATTCATTCTGAAGCTCTTCAACTCAAACTGCCTTTACTGAAACTCAACAGCTTTTCAACGAGCTGGACCAGCTCGGAAAAGGTTAAAAATCATTTTACTCCACAGACATGGCAGAAACATGTACGTATATGTGTACTTTTGGAAGAGGGGGTTCAATTGATCCCTCTGTCTTGATTACTCAGAAGCAATTGTCTAGTTTTTTCTCAGTTCAGACCCCGGCCTGCACTCGTTTGCTTTGCTTCCACTCCCTTTCTCTACTCTTTCCCTACTGTACTTCTCTGCACACACAGACACTCAGTTGCCTCTTAGCACTAAAATCTGGATGATTTGATTATCTGTGCCGCAGACATCACAGATGTATTTCATGAATGCTGATCTCACAGAAAGCGCTATGCAGATGGGGCGACAGACAGGCCTGTAATTCTTCGTCTGTATGCGGAATGATAATGATTTTGACCCTGGCCTTGGGTGAGCCCCGTCTCGCTCAGCGAAGGTTACCGCTGAGCTACAGACGGCAGGCCCTTACCTCCGCACGCTTTTAACCCTCCTGATGGACCGAAGGATTTGTCATCAACACGCAAACTCTGGATTTACACTCGCGGACTCCCAAACCCCCTGCTGACACACAGTTAAATGCACAACTGTTAAAAAACACACACATGGACAGTATGAACACTCAGCGGAGCGGACTTTGAGCTTAGTGCAGAGCACTTAGGAAAATATTTGTCTGATTTCGTCTGCTCATTATAGCTGTATGTACGGGGTATGCAAATACACGTGTGGTGTAGTAGTAAAGTATGCAAATAAAGATACTTGTATACAGGGGAAGACAAGGGGGGTGATGGGAAGTATGATACGCTGACAACAGCACTAATAATACAACATCAAATATAACCATGACTGTCTGAAAAGCTTCTTTACATATGACGATTTGAGATCTGACTACAGCTGTTTCTATCAATCAAGAGCTGCTGTTGAGTCCTGGAAATAATGGTATATAAAGAAAAAATAAGAATAACAATAAGAAAAAAATAAACTCAGACCAATAGACTTTTGAAGGCTTCTCCAGACCTGTGGACATAGCTCAGGTAGAAAACAGCTAAAATTAGCTTTTGCAGCTAACCGCCTCTAATATAGTGCTCAAAAAATTCAAACAGCGGTATATGAGAACATTCCCCTGGCTGATGGGCAGCAGTAGCATCTGTATTGAGACACCAAATGCTGTCAGTCTTGAAAAAGAAACATCTCCCTTGGCGCAGTGCACTTTAAGGCCAGGAGGTGGCAGCAAAGGCCAATCCACATTACATATACAGCGCATGTTTTTTATGATCATTTTTTAGTTTAATTCATTAATGCGTCTGTGATTCTCGCTGTACAGAATAACTAAGAACAGCTGTTGTAGTAAGTTCTATTCAAAAAAGGGAATTGCGATCTGTATCGTATTGTGAAGTCGTAGGTGATAACCAGCTGGAGTAGCGTACTGTCAGCGGTGCGTCCATGCATATATTTGAGTTGAAATAGCGATATAAAAATAGTACATGGAGGTTGGTTAGTTGGAGGTCTGGAGGACGAGGTCATTTTCTAATGTCGATCATGTCCGCACAGGAAGAATTGGACTTGACGATACCTGTTGTGTGCAGGTTCACCAAACCCTGGTACAACTACCCTGTAGACATTTTCTCTGTTTCCAATTTTTCTGTTCCAAATCTGAATTTCCTGCTTCACAATAGTCACATGATTGCAAAGCTTTGATGATTATAATAGTATTTAGAGAATACATACTAAAGAATATGTAAGTACTATAATGTTCACAATAAACATGAAGGCCCTGGAATATCGTAGAAGGATATTAACGATCAGTTTGTGTTCACGTATCGAGATAATAAAGCTAAATATCAGCACGGCGGCGTAAGAGCTTGTAGTCGTTGGTTCCGAGTGCTTTCCGTGTCGTGACCTGAATACCTCACCGTTGAAGCCCGGCCAGCCGCTCATTAACATTCCGATACAACTCTAATCACCACTGTGTGTGTGTATGTGTGTGTATGCACTTGTGTTTGTGTGTGTGAGAGCGAGACAGAAACATCATGCACGTGTTGCTCTGCGAGTGAGGACGCGGTGAAAGTGTGTGATGAAGTGCCCGCCTCAGATGATCACAGCCAAGCAGTGTGATTGGTTCCATGGACTCCCGGCGCTCCCCTGCATGTCAGACTGTTGTGCAGCTGAGGCCTATTTTGCTTCCAAGTTTTATTGATCTCATCATGAAACACATGAATGAGGGCTGGTGAGAGATGAAAGGTGCACAAGGGAAAGAACAATACAAACACATTGTGTCAGATGGCTTGTTTTAAGTCAGGTGGTGAAAAATCGTTAAGCAGGTCACTTTGCTACAGAAACCTTGTTACTCTTGTTGAATAAAAGACAAATAACCACTTCTTCTTTGTGTCTCTCTCTCTCCAGAAAGGCTGTATAACTCCAATGGACGTGACTTGAGAAGGGCTCTGTTCTCTCTAAAGCAAATTTTTCAGGTAACACACGC
>CAFUXE010000936.1:410086-424302 GCA_903364295.1 Serranus cabrilla
CTAAGAGTCTCTGGAGGAAATGGGCCAACACCCCAGCACCAATAAAACACTGAAGACAAGATATCATCATCATCACAGACGGGTCCATGTAAAAAAACAGGAAAAAAATAAAAAAAATAATAAAAAATATTTACATATACCCATCAGTTCATCTATTAAATAGTGTTCGTATGCAGGCCGTCATGCCAGACGAGTATCAAAGCAGCTCTGGGCTTGTTAAAGCCTCTATGATGCTGTTTTCTGACTCAGCCAAACGACACATAAAGTAGAACCTCAGTTTTCTCAGTTGTGCCTCACATGCAGGAACACCAACAGTTCACAGACAGTCGACCGCCACTGTTCCATCTGGCAACATGAAGGAGCAACCTCAGTGCATCATTGTAAGCCACAGTAAGACTTCACATAGATGAGACAGTTTACATCTCTTTATGATATCAAGAAGCAAATAAACAGTCCTTCTATGCTTTTCAGGAAAATAGATTGAATAAAGTTCAGTGGAAAAAAATAGTTTAACGCATCAGAGCATTTTCTAATCATGGCTGATAAAGCTGCAAAGGACTTGTTTGAAATCAGTATATTTTCGATAAGAAAAAGCCTGTCCTTTTCAAACAGTGAGCAGAGCAAAGACACAGATACAGTAATCTCATGAAAATAACAAAACGTTTGCAGGAAACAAGTTTAGAAAAAACCCTTCAAAGGCTTTTGAGCATCAGACACTTAAACGTGTGTTCTTACTCTACAATGGAGTGACTGAAAAATGCCACCAAGTAAACCAGCACAATCATGACTGCAGTCATCATTTTAATTTATTTCCTTGATCAGAATGCCGTAAGGTCGAATGGAGCGCTCCACGATCCTTTTCTCCTCCTCAGCAGACGTTCCATAAGCAACAGGAATGAGCCAGTAGTCGGGTTGTTGGCAGATCACTCTCTTCCAAGGATTGATTCGGTTTTGCAGGATCACTTTGTAGCTTTTTCCTGTCGTCTTTGATGTGAAGGTCCTAGCGTAAAACTCCATCTCAGCCTCATGTATGACTGGAGTTGAGTAGATTCCTCTTCCATGTTTGTCTCTGCTTCCTGCTCTGTAGTGACTCCTGATGATGCCTCTGGCTCCATCTAAGCTTGTTCCATGGTAGGAAACAGGCCATTCTCCAGCTACAGAGTGACTCCTCCATCCACCTGTACCCAACCAGGAGTCTCCATCTGGGTATTTACCTTTGACCTTTAAGGCCATGCGGTACCAACCTTTAGGGCGCTTATAAAGCTCATCACCTCTCAGGCACACAGCCGAGTCAGAGAGATGACTGAAGTCGAAGTCATAACGTGGGTCGAAGAATTCTTTCTCGTCGATGAAAAATTCTGTTGCATAAGCGTGTAGCTTCCCAGTGAGGCTGTAGAGATGAAAGTCTTCAAGAGACAAAATATTTGCTGTTGTCGTACATTTCTTCCTATCATAGATGTTAACGATTTGTCCAAACAGTGAAGACAAAACTTCACTTCTCAGATTTAAGTCCAAAAGCATGGCTGAGGAGGGTGACAGCAAAGTGGCCGTTCTTCCTCTTGTTCAGGATGTGTGTGAGCTGAGCGCGCTTCACCTCAAACTTCTCTTCCGTATGTTAACCACTCCTTCACTTCAACTCATGAGGTTCAAATCTAAAGGGACTTGTGGTGTGATATGAGAAAAAGCGATCGGTGACTTCAACCGAAACCAAATATTGCTTTACTGACTTTCAAGTGGGAAATGTAAATGACGATGCATGTAGGAGCATTTTGTGAATGCTAGAAGGTTGTTTTATCATCAACAACAGGAAAGTTGATGTATATCAACTGAGTAAATCTACAAATGTTGCTTGTATAATTATTGAGTTTCAAAGCTAATTCAGTCACCTTACGTATAAAACTAACTAACTTTCTGTTAGTCTTTAATAAAATGACTATATTTTTTTCCATTTTCTGCTTGATTTTGAAAGGAGTTAAGATTTACTTTCTCAATTTGTGTTTATGGTTATATTTGTATAGAGAATTTTGTGATCGTTTTTTAAACTTCTGGTTGTGTAAATTAGTGTAAATAGTGGTGTGAATTTCAATAAAGAATCATCATTCAGCAATAAAACCAATGGATGTCACAGAGCATTCCATAATCTCTGACAGATATAGAGAGACACTCACCCAAAATCTAAAAACTGGACATTTCCACATCTTATGTCTCTCTTTTCATCACTTCACGTCTTATCAAATCATTTCTATTATGAGGACTATATGGTAAAAGCTCAGTGCAGGACACCTGTGAGGTTTGTCTCAGCGAACAGACACTTTTCTTTCCAACTGGCTTGGTATCTTACAACATACTGGTTCCCAGTGTCACTGGCCATATAGTCAGGATCGTATAAAATGATATTTTACTGTGTGTTTACATGTCAGCCAATAGAATAATGGATAAAAAGTGAAATACACAAGCACACCTTTTCTTTAAAGTTGTTTTTAGGTTTATCTGATTTCACCAAGTAAAGCAATGAAAATATTACAGGGTACAAATGCTCCTGCAGCTTATGGCTCTACATGCAGACGTTCAGCGCTGTGATCTCATTACTTGTGTCGAAGCTTTCAAACAGCTGCGCCCGTAACAGCAGAGCATTAAAAACACAGCTCAGCATGGCGGACGCTCCTGGAAACGCTGCTGTTGTCGGGGTTGTTACAGAGCGGCACGGCGCTGCAGATTAGCAGCCAGAAGCAGGATGCTTTTACAGTCGGGTTTATATCTGTGGAGATATTAAATGAACAGTCACCTCATTCTGGTAATGGAGCCGGTTTTATTTTTAGACACAGTGATATTAAATCCACATTCACTTGCTGACCCAGTTGCAGTTTACACTAAAATCCATCCAATAATAATAGAAATAATAATAGCGATGTGCATGCTTGAATCCAGCATGGTTTTATTATTTATTATCATAGATTTATGGATCAGTACAGTTATAGAAAGTTTCACTTTCAACCATTATTCCTCCATGCTGTGCAATTTATAAAAAAATATTTGTTTTGCTTTGTCATCAGAATTAAAGAATGAGTCCAAAGACAGATTTGATTCTGGGACATCTAGTTTTATTATTGCTACAGCAAGACATGTTTCCACTGAAATAGCATCCACTTACATCACACAGCCTCATTTCAATAAAAATCTAAATTCTCTGCAGACACACATAGACATAACCATGAATGTAGGTATGTTGTGGGAGCAAATGCAGGTAAAACGTAATGCAATGATTTGCAAACATGTAGTGACCTGCATTCAGTTAAATACAGTACAAAGACCAGATATCTAATGCTCAAACTGAGGAACCTTTTTGTAAATATATACATGGAATCAGGGTTATATATCAAATATTAAAACAGTTTATGAGTCTAAATCCAAATCAGAATCACAATCACAATCTGGTCACTTTACACGCAGCTTTGTTAACATTTAATGCAAAACCAAAGATGGACACAAGTGAAAGTAAGAAAACCTACGCAGAGAGTAAAGCAACCGAGAGTAAATCAGTCACTTTTTCTCACTATTTAACCAACAAAAGGCGTGACACACGTTTACCAATTCTTCCAATATCAACATCGCTATCATCATCGCTGCTGCTATCATCACTGCTGCTGTCACTGCTGCTGTCATCATCATCATCAGTCATTTCCTTGATCAGAATGCCGTAAGGTCGAATGGAGCGCTCCACGATCCTTTTCTCCCTCTCTGCAGACGTTCCTTCAGCAACAGGAATGAGCCAGTAGTCGGATCGTCTGCAGATCTCTCTCTTCTCAGGATTGATTCGGTTTTGCAGGATCACTTTGTAACTTCTCCCCGTCGTCTTTGATGTGAAGGTCCTAGCGTACCTCTCTATCTCAGCCACACGAATGTCTGGAGTTGAGTAGATTCCTCTTCCATGCATGTCTCCGTCTCCTGCTGTGTAGTGACTCCTGATGATGCCTCTGGCTCCATCTAAGCTTGTTCCATGGTAGGAAACAGGCCATTCTCCATCTACAGAGTGACTCCTCCATCCTTTTTTGCCCAACCAGGAGTCTCCATCTGGGTATTTACCTTTGACCTTTAAGGCCATGCGGTACCAACCTTTAGGGCGCTCATACAGCTCATCACCTCTCAGGCACTCAGCCGAGTCAGAGAGATCAGTGAAGTCGTAGTCATAACGTGGGTCAAAAAAATCTTTCTCATCGATGAAAAATTCCTTCACATGAGCGTGTCGTTTCCCAATGAGGGTATGGAGATGAAAGTCAGCCACAGACAAAACGTCCTCTTTTTTCCCACTTCTATTCTTTTCATAGGGTTTCACGATATGTCCAAGAAATGAAGACAAAACTTCAATTTTCAGATTGGAGTCCAGATACATGGCTGAAGAGGGAACACGTTGCTTCTGTCTTCTCTTGCTCAGGATGAATGTGAGCTCTGTTAACATGTCAGATGAATTTATAGTAGAACACACGCTGGAATGATATACAAGATGTCTCTTTCACTTTCGTTTGGATGTAATACAACCGTGTGCTTTGACAGACAGCAGCAGCAGGAAGCTTTTCCTGTAAAGGGTCGGACTTCTTAACCATCAACGTATAAATGTGCTTTTATATTTATTGTTATCAAAGGAAGCTCAGAGGCCATTGACTTTGTTTGACCTGCAAAATGGCTGACAGTACGTTCATGCTCAATTCCAAATAAAACAAATTCTGGAAAATTATTTGCATGCACTTCTTATGTGTCTTCTTCCCATAGAAACTTTTAGAGGCTTCTTGCCTCCTTGAATACTTAGTAAAATAATATAATGAATCACACCACACAAGTTGGGAAGCTGTGTAAATAAAAACAGAATGACTCAAACTCAGAATTTAAAGCATATTTTTACAAATAAAAAGTCTATCAGTTTGATGACGAAATATACTTGAATTTTCAATTGAAATATGTCAAAAAAGATCAGCAGATTATCGCATTTGTATTTTATGTACGTTTTTGACAGCAACCCAACTTTTTTGGAATCCGGCTTGTTAAATGAATGTCTCTTTCTGTATTGGGAAACAGTTTAAGAAACAATACCATTTAGGCTCTGAAAACAATGGCATTTCCAAATCTTTTCCATTTTCTGCTCTGTCTGGAAACTCTTAGTCCATGATGGCTTTCCCGGTTATTTATAGCTCCTGTAGACGGACCTGTGTGCTGTCCACAGTTGCCACTGGGTGCAATTAGTTTGTTTACACCATGTGTTGAATCATCTTTCTATCTTTGTCCTTTCTGTTTCTTCCCTCTCTGCCTTTTCCCAGCTCTGGGGCAGATCATGCTGTATGTGGACGGGATGAACGGCGTCATCGGACACGCTGAAACAATCCAGTGGCTGTACACTCTTGTTGGCTCCAAGGTACAGCCATGCATACGTACAACCTCAACATACACACATGCACCCAAACTGCAAGCAGGCTGAGTCTGAGCTAGCCAGCCATTGTTTGGTGAGCGTTATTTTTAGCTTTTATACCCAGAAACACACACACAAACACATCTGCTGCTGATGTATTCAGGGTGGTGTCTTCTGTTCTGGGTTTGTGGTATTTCTGAAGGTACACTTCTGTTTTGCACTCAAAGTATCAATCTTGATACCAATGTCTAAGCTTTCTTTCTATATCTTTAGTTTACTTTGATTTGATGTATTTTCAATACGGACAACTCATAGCACATATAGAACAAATGCACTCCATTGGGATTTAAAAGATATAGGCAGAAAGTGTGTTTCCACCAACAGATTTGTATGCGCATTTTGAAGATTTGCATGTTAAAAGCACCAGAATTCGACAAAACTTTTGAAAATGCGCATAAAAGTTTTTACACTTGCTTGAGGTGGTTTTGAATGCGCTAAACAGGAGGTGAAACTGTTTTTCCGAATAAATTCTGACGACATGGAAGAACAGTTATAAGTTGCCCAGGTGAATCCACTTCCTGAAGACTTCTCAACCTCTTTTTTGTCGTTGTTTTTTCTCTCTCACACAATCTCTACTTCTACTGTTGACCAATTAGCCTACAGCAGTACATTACACTACCATCTTCTGATGAAAGTACATTCATGCAGCTTTGTTTATTCGCTCTAAACTACTTTGTGGAAAATCCCTTAATTCGCATTTTTTTTAATGAGCTTCAAAATTCAAACTGACTGAAATGGAAACACAGCTAGTGACACTAATAACCTGTGGTACTCCTTCTTTAGTTCCGTCTGGTGGTGAAAACGACCCTGAAGCTGTTGCTGGTGTTCGTGGAGTACTCCGAGTCCAACGCCCCGCTGCTGATAGAGGCCATCACCTCCGTGGACACCAAGAGAGGTATTAATAACTCAACATGCCACCAGCTGCTGCGGAGCTTGTTCTCATTCATTATTCTGTCAGCCGTTTTCATGTGCTGTAACTGTTTGGTCTCCAGCCCAGGGAAGGGGAGGGGGAAGTGAAAGTAATTCATGTTTTCATTTGCAATGGACTGATTTCCAGGATGCAAGCCGTGGTCCAACACTATGGAGATCTTGCATGAGAAGGATGGAGTGGACACAGAGCTGCTGGTCTACGCCATGACCCTCATCAATAAGGTGTCCATGTCTATAGTGTCTATATACTGACGGTTAATAGACTTTTTAGCATTATTCTTTAAAGTACTGTATACAGGAAGTACTCAGTGTTAATATTGGATCACACCACCACACAGGACACACAGGAACCACAACCACCACTGTATAAACCCAACCTTCATTTGTATCTCAACTAAACACATGTAAAGTTTGTGACTACATCTTATATGGTTGTAATGTAAATCTTAGTTGGCTATTAACAGGACAACACTTTGCTTAAAAAACAACTGGTGACTAATCAAATATGTATATAGATGTGTGGATAAGATCTAGCCGCTGTGCTGGGTCATAGATCCACTTGGAAGACTGATCACTTTCATTTATCAAGCTAAAACAATAGTTTGAAGAACAGAACTGACTAAATAAAGAAATAACCGTGCATTAAGTATTACCATGATTTGGGAATTTAGCCACCAAAATGTATAAACCTCAGTTACTAGGATGCTTTTCTGTCTCCTTTTCTTTTCGCAGACACTTGCAGCTCTGCCTGATCAGGACTCATTTTATGACATGGTGGATGGTCTTGAGGAGCAGGGCATGGAGACAGTGTCCCAGAGACATCTGGGGCGGAAAGGCACTGATCTGGACTTGGTTGAGCAGCTTAACATTTATGAGGTTTGAGACACACAAAGTCATAAGATTAAGTAAAATATTGTCATGGAAGTTGTATTAAATCTTTCATCTTGGATCTGATTTTAGCTTGCAGGTGCTGTAATCAGTGTATATCAAACATTTGCTTTATACTAATATTTCCCGTGAAGCCCCCATCATCTCTCCCACTTTCCCCCCAGACGACCCTCCGGCATGAAGACGGAGACGATGACAGCCAGCCTCCACCAACGGGACGCCGGGACCGCCGACGAGTCAGCCTTGGCGGCGGGGACAAAAAGCGCGGCCTGGAGAGAAGGCGGAGCCGCAGGGCCTCTCTTGGGCGATCCGGTCACGCCTCCCCCTGCAGCCCCGCGTCCCCACAGAGAGCCGGCTTCCATCCTTTCAATGGACAGAAAGCTGAGGACATGAGCGAGAGGTGAGAGGAACAGAGTCACAGTTAACAAGTTATCGGGCGTTTAAACACACCTTATAAACCGGTTGGTTTCCAGCAGGTGTCAGGAATGAATTTCAAAATTTTAAATCATCACTTTGAGACATACATGTGTATGTCTGACTGTCTTGTACCAACACTTTCTGCTCCAGAGCACTGTCAGGTTTCCTTCCATCCATGTAAGTTCAAAGTCAGAAAAAGGGTCGTCTGCTGACCTCCGTGGCCGCTGCTCCTCACCTACATGCTGTAACATGTCACATAGAGCACTCTTGAGTGGGGTTTTTTTATCCAATGAAACACTGGTGCAGACTTTTGCTCCACTAAAAGAAATAAAAAAGATCTCAGCAGCTGCACAAGGCTACAGGGATTATAATTCTAATACAAGCTTACACGTTATTAAACCAGCACAGGCTTATTCGGTGCTGTGTGTGTATGCACAAAAAGGGGAATTTGGAGCCGGACGTAGCTGTTTACCTGAGGTAAATCTTTCCTCTCTTCTCCCTTCATCTCTTTATCCTGTCAGCGTGTAACGTGACTGAGGCAGATTATGTCCCATGCTTCTGCTCCTGTTAAACTGGTGGTTGCGTGTAAGCGAGTGCATGCTAGTCCACATTTGTGTCTTAAAACAGGAGTGAAAATGGACATAAATGTGAGTGAATCCACTTGCATATTGAATAAAGTGGTGTGTGAATGTCCGTTATACCGGAGACTGCTTCATATTATACATGCACACACAGAAAAACAAACATAACTTTTATTGGCCGTCCCATTCGTCACACACATGGCTCTGGTCTTGTGGAACAACACCTGGCAGCACACGCCGACTCGACTGCAACAAGGTTCATCTGGTTTCACTAGAGAACACTGTTTGGTAACACTGATCCCAAGTCAGTTCTTCAGCAATGGCTTATTCTCCTCTTAGCATTCCTTTCCCTCTTCCCTGTCATCATATTTTCTCTACTTGTGCATGTGAAACTACCTGACTGGAGGACATGGAGTGTGTAATGGGAAACATTCATCCTCCCTCTTTTATTTATGTGTTTTTCCTTGTCTGAGATGGATAGTTTGGATTTTGTGAAGTGGGGTTGTATGAGGTACTTACCCATATAGATACAGTTATTAGCAGCCCTCAGTTTGGGAAGCAGCCAGGATTACAGGAACAGAAACTGCTGAGGACAGGGGCAGCAGCAAAATGTCTTTTAGCCACCTAAAAGATACATTAAGTAACTTTAGTTGGAATATTTTCACTGTTGTTTTTTTTAACCCTGTTGAAGTTTATGTGATGGGAACTGAAGCAATTCAAAGCCACCGACAAAAACAGTCATTTTACCTCACAGGGTAAGGAGTTGCAGGCATGCCACTGTTTTGATCTTGTAGTCTGTTTGCATTAGTGTGTCACTTTGACTCTTCAAGGGTTAGTTTGGTTTCACCAAAGTCACACAATAACTCAAACAAACTAAACAGCTGAGTCACCAGCAACTCCCATTGCTTTGAAGAGACCATAAATGGATAGAAATGCTTCAGTTCCCCATCAGAACGGGTCTCTGATAGAAAGGTAAAGTTGTGAAAATATTCTTAATATAGTGTACACTTTTTTAAGTGGCTACTAAAATACACTTATCCATTGTCAGTAAACTGACTATAAGTACCTCATACAACCCCATTTAAATCAGAACTATCCCTTTAATCCTTTTGTTTTTCTGTCACTTTATCTCAGTCTGATAGATGCCATGTCCTTGTTTGTTTTCTTTGAGCATGACAAATGTTTGTGTGGTTTGGTTGTGCGTGCAGCTGTAAACCTTATTTCCACTCATCAGCCTCATCTAATCCTACATCTCCCCCTTCATCCTTTATCTGGTCCATCTCTTTATTTCTTTAAAAGTGTGGTGATTTCCGTTTGCATGCTTATCTTATGTATCGCATCATCTCTCCCTCAATCCTCCCCTTAAATGTTCCATCCATTCACCCCCACCCCATCCCACCCCGCCTCCACAGAGAGGAGGAATGTGAGGTTGGGATAGAGGAGGAGGAGGAAGAGGGGACTCCAGTGACCGAGTCTGATTCGGATGAGCAGGAGGGGGCTGCGTCTAAACTGACCACCCTCAGGTATTCTGGGACATGAGGGCAACATGAAAATGAAGTTCTGTCCTGTGGTCTCCTGGTATCTCTCGGGGTCCATATGTAACGCCACAAAGCTGTTAAATGTCGTCTGTGTCACTGCTTTCAGTTGTATATTTGGTTCATTTGATCTCCTTGTGGCCTATGTATTGCACATGATACTACTTCTTTTTCATTTTCCCAGTTTCATCCATTTATCCCTCTCAACCCGTTCCTCTGTTCCTAGCCCGGCCAGACATCTTCCACCCATAGTTCACCGAACAACTGTCCAGTCCATCACCATCACCTCCAGAAAGGAGAATATCAGAGAGGACGAGCAGAGGAATCGGACCGAACCACCTCCAGCACCCACCCTCCACTCCCCCTCTACCCCCACCTTCTCTCCTCCCGCCTCCTCCCCTCTCAGCCCCACAGCCCAGCCCTCCCTTCTGGCCTCCCTGCTGGCCAGGAAAAGGTCCGTCGTCACTGTTCCGGCCACTAAAGAGGTCAGCCCGCCATCACGCGGCAGCTCCCGTCCCACCCCGGAGCGCCTACCCTACCTGCCCCACTCCCCCTTTCACCTATTCTCCTACGACCTCAATGAGGAGCCGGCTCCGCCCCCGGCTCCACCCAAACCCAGCGAAGAGTCTCCCAAATCGACGTCTCCCAGGTCAGACGGACAGCAGAACTCAATCTCTCACGAGCTCAAGAAGCACAGAAAGCTTTCCTTGCACCTCTTCAACGTTCCACTTTTCCTTTTTTCAACTTCCACTTCTGTTTCTGGCTTTTGTCCTCGCACCAGCTTGGATCTCTTTGCATCACTTCTGTTAATCATCACCTCCCTTTTCAACTGTTTCTTTCACTTGACTGCACGGCTTCTCACATTCAGTCTGTCAACTCCGTTATTATCACCTTTTGTTCCTTCACATCTTATTTTCTTAGTTCTGTCAGTGCGTGGATAGTCTGCACTTGTTTGCACTCCTCCCTTTGTTTCTCAGTGCCACATGTGTTTCCTTCTTTTCAGGAACAGCACAAATACAGCACTTCTGTATCTGTATAGTCTCTCATAGCTTCTTGTTTTGTTCTTTTAGAAGAACTGCATTTTCTCAGCTTTACTTTCTTTATTCACTGTATTGCTTTGCAATATTTGTTTTATGTTAGATAGACTGTATTTCCATTGAAAGTTGACCCTGCATGATCATATGTTCAGATGCTAAGATTTGTTTTAGCTAATAATTGTGCATATTTACATTATTTCGGCTTTTTTATTTTGCATGTTGAACCCAAAATCCTATATAGATATAGTTCAGATGTTTCCAGGTGGGATTGTCAGTGTATTACCTACAGTAGATGGCAGTCAGTATGCCCCCAGTTTGAAGTAAAGGATATTCATAAAAAAGTATACACTACATTTAGATTATTTTCACCATTTGACCTTGCTGTGAGACAGCTCTTTCCAAAGGGGAACCAAAGCCAATACCCTGACTGTGGATAAGTACCTCTTCAAAACCTCTCAACTATCCCTTTAAATAACAAACCAGCAGCTTAAAAAAGAAAGTTGCTGCCTGCTTAATGACTTGTCAAGGTAAATATATTTTAGCAAAGGGTCCTTTCAGGTTAACAGTGGGCTTTTAAGTGAGGAGAGACACCTTCCAGAAACATAAGGGAATAAACACCATAAGTCCCTCTAGTGTTGCACCAGCAGCATTCCTGTTATGTAACAAGGTGTCACATTTGTTTCTCGCCACCAGTTTTGCACTGGTCAATGTGGTGTTGTGTAACTGGTTGACTGGAGAGGTCACTCACTGTCACCCATTTTCTCACCCAGGAATGGCATGTCCTACTCCTCTCTCCCGAGTACGCCCACCAGCTCCAGGTGAGAGGAGTCCATGACAATATCTTCTAACATTCACACTTAGAGGAAGATAGAAGTACACATTCATGTGTGTCTGCACACACTCACATGTGTAACAAGTATGGACTGTGTGCAGCCATGTGGTGCCGTCATGGTGATGACGTGCTGAAGTGAATATGATCTCAGCTCTCTGGTTCCCCCCGTTACTGAACTGCTCATATTACCTCATTAACATAATTTATGGCGTGTTACATAAATACGTCCACATATAGAAGCTCTGTATATGCATGTGATATTTACATGCTGTTTATATTATGTAACGTCACAGTGGTGCTTGTGCTGCACAATAGAATAGATCAGCAAATTAAATGTTCGTCATTATGGAAAATAATTTGAATCATTTTTACATGACTGATACAATAAATGTTACATACAAAATATGGTGTCTCACTGACTGCACAGTGGTGTATGAAAGACATTTTTTCTTCTCTCTCTCTTTACTTCAGGCCTGCTTTGGGAGGTCTCCTGTCCTCATCTTATCGACAACACCAGGAATCTCTGGCGGCCGAGCGGGAACGCCGCCGTGTGGAGAGAGAGGAGAGACTGCAGAGGATAGAGAGAGAGGAGAGGAACAAGCACAGGTGAGGCACGGCCGGCTTTGTGTTTGAAAGAGCCCTGCACAGTCTGAGATGAGATTACTCCACCAATTTAGTATTACACATAAATAATTGGGGACTTACAAGCCATCAGTGTTGTTGAGTGTTTCCAGTAACCATGTGGCAACATATCAGATCGGACTATGACAGATTTTAAAGGGAAAATAAGTCAGTTTTAATGGCATATGATCTGGAAAAGACACTTTTCAGATTTTCCACTGGCTCTGTGTCATTGTAGCACAGACAGTAACCTACACGCAGATCAACAGCACTGGCAAAATATACATAAATGTACGGTATGGTGACATTGATTTTACTATACCAACCAAACAACATGAGAAAAATATGGAATTATTGGATACACAAATAACTTAACTGCTAGTACTCATGAGGTGCAAACGCTTAATATTCACAGCGGCAGATACACAGACGACTTTGTGTGTAGGATATTTTGTTATGTTTTAAAATGTTCTGTCGGTGTGTCTCTCACAGCCGCGACTATGTGGATAAAATGGAAGAGGCCAGGCTTGCGCGGGAGGAGAGGTAAGTGTGTGCACTAAATCAAAACAACACACACTCACAGAACGGCTGAACCTGCAGGGAATATGTTTCAGCCTGTGGTTTGGGAAGCTCAGTAATAGTGTAATTGTTTTCAGGTTAGAAAGGTTGGGGCGGAATACTGAATCGATTTGCTTTGCTCTGTCTGCCTGTTTTCTCTTTTCTTAAGGAGCTGTATTTTAACTGCTGCTCTGCCAAGGGCTTGATTGTTTTGGCTGCGTGCTGTGAGAAAATCAGATTCCAGGATTCGTCAAGCTTTTCACACTGAACACACGTGCACATACACAGACACACGTTTCACTCAAGCACATGTGCGTTTGAACACACACAAGAAGAATTTTCATGAGGGTAATAAATATATGTTTGTGTGCAACGGGCAACAAGAGATTTACTTAAGAGGGTATGTGAGGTCACAATCAGAGTCAGGACTGATCATCATGGAGCGACCATACATTACATATCGATTCAGTATTCACCCAACGCTGTTTTCTGTAGGCTCAGACCTCTTTCACCCTCAATTTAAAGAACCGTTGATACTTTACACAGTGTCAGATAAAAGAAATAAAAGGGGATAGAGCAAAAGAAAGTAAAACTAAAAGAAGTTTGATTCGACAACATACAGCAGAAACAGGAACAGAAACAAGCAGAAACAAGCACAAGACAGACAGATGGTGGACAGAAAGACAGAGAGAGAAATGAGGTCCAAAAAGGAATGTTAGTGGCGTACACAATAGAGTTGGACTCAATTTGAAGTTTAGTTTGTTAAATCACTGACACCGATTTATTTCTTCCAGGAACTTATGTGCTGCTAACATAGTTGCTAATCGCTACGTGCTTATGAGCATGCTAACAAACTAAGAAGGGAAACATGATAAACATTGCAAACATGTTTGAATACAGATGTTTTAGCTTATAGCATTGAGCAGACTATCTAAAAGAAGTGGACGTAGTCGCTGTGTTGTAACTCATCGGTTTTTACTACTATGCTACTTTGCTGTATTGAGGACTTGAAACTAGTAATAGATACATAAACCTCTTTAGGAAAATATTTACTGGGGTAATAAATCAAGCGATAAGTAGGAACTTTTTTTATAGACCTCTTAGAGTCTGACTTCTAGTGGAGTCGCCCCTGCTGGCCATTAGAAAGAATGCAGGTCTGAGGAACTTCCCATTCACCCAGGTCCTAATACTAAATTAATCCTGACAATTCATGTTATATCATTATTATCCATGATATCACTCCTGATTGGGTGTTAACTCATTTTCTTTTATACAGTGGTGATATCATATCAGCATTTGTCAATACATGTGTTAGTTGAGTACAGATTAGCAAACACACACACACACACACACACACAC
>CAFUXE010000936.1:428360-438748 GCA_903364295.1 Serranus cabrilla
TGGGGATTATGAGGCCTCCTCCTCCCCCATTCTTTAGTGCCCCCATTCCAGTGCCTCCGCCTCCGGAGCCACCGCTTTTTAACAAGAAGAAGAAGACAATCAGGCTCTTCTGGAGCGAGGTGAGTCAAGAAACAGTCACCATCGCCATCAGTTCTTTATAAATGATTAAATCATGACAGGCCAAGCAGACAGGCCATCACTTTCTCTGTGTGTGGAGAAGAATTAAGTACTGATTTGGTTTGTTCCAGCCATCACAAGAGTCTGTCATTCTCCTCTTTACTTGCAGGAAATGGAAGTCCAAATCATGTCTCTAGCTAATTCAGCTCTTTGCTCTGCTTGTGTTCAGGTGCGTCCGACAGACTCTCAGTACAGGGATTACAAGCGGAGTGGAGACTCGTTCTGGTCCAAACTGGAACCAGTGAAAATGGACACGGCCAAACTGGAACATCTGTTTGAGACGAAATCAAAGGAAATACCAGTTACAAAGGTGAGCAACCTGAATAGGCTTCACAGACGTGTGTACACACACTCATTGTATGATAACCTACATAGCCTTACATATTTAGACTGATCAGTAAGTAGAGTTTGACAAATGTTAGAGGAGTGAGTTTCATGGTCCTTTTCCTTTACTTTCTAGTCTGTCCTTGTGACGTGTACATACTGTACTTCAGTGGCTGGGACTTTATCACAAACACCTTCCTTTGCCAGCCACACAGCCTGTGGGTTTGGCGTGCTTTATCTCCACAGCTTAACAGCTGATGTTTTAAGGGTTAAGTGAGGTCACGTGTGTTCTGATCCTGATGCGATGATGGGAGTTTTGAGTCCTTCGTAATTCTCACAAAGGCTCTAAAAAGGAAAAGTATGGTCTGCTAAGACGGGGAGCTGAAACCAGGCCTCTCACACTTTGAAGTCCTGAGCCGCAGCACTGATGGACTCAACTGGGGTCGGCTTCTGGTCCACACGTAATGTGACAGTATGAGGGTGGTCTGCAGCTTTAGTATCAGCACAGCTCAACAAAAGCTGTCAGTTAATGAGAGAATCCAGAGAGTCCATTAGAGGTCAAGGTAAACTTATTTTATTAACCCTCCTTTGTTCCCTTCTATAGCTTTTATGGGTCTTGTTAGTTTTTCTTTAGAATGTTAAGTATGTATTTTAGATAAAAAAAGATTCTGGTTCAAACCAGCTTCATACAGGTATTTTACCCATGTGGTTGTGTAATGTGTTATTTGTATTTCAACCATCAGCCTCCGCTTGTTTTCAAAGTTGGCTGCTTTGTCTCGGTCTTATTAATCTGCCCACGTTAACAGAAACATTATTACACACTCACATGAACACAATGGTTAAAATGTCAGCTTTTATATACCTAGTATGATAACTCTGAAGATAACCATAACTCTATAATGGTGAAAATCGTTCTAACCATCGCTCTAAACAACAGTGGCAAATGACATCACTGGGATCACTTTCACAGTGTTTTGATTAACGATACAAACACTGACAGCCAATCAGAATCCATCTAAATCAACAGGGCATCATATTCAATCTCTATTTGCCTATAATAATAATAATAGATAAAGTGTTATTATCTCTCTCTCTGATGGTGCTGACAGGTACAGCATCGGCTTCTTTTCAACAGTTTTCCAGAATTCTTTACTAGTGTTGTATCTGCCGTTTCTGACTACAGTATGTCTTTCATGTACGCTTATTAATGCTGTTCAGGAAACATAATAATGTAGAAGACAACTCTAAACAGGAAGTGAGTCTTACATATCATAACACAATGCTTTAAGTTACCTCCTGGTTAACTAATAACAGCATCAACTGTCAATAGTGCCAGAGTGGTGTTGTATTGTAAGTTTCCATATGGTGAATGTATATAACTTCCCAGTGGCAGTAAACAGGCCTTAACACCTACTCTGTTACACTTTTATATGCTGACATATTACGACTTCCTCCCATTAATAGCCTATAATGGTCTCGAGTGCCGGTGAGGTCATATGTTCACATACAGCGACATCATGACTGCAGAACCCTACGTACACATACTGTAAAGACTTAACCGTAATGGTATTTCCTGCTTCTACTCACCATATAGCTCCCACAGCTGCAGTCGATGTAACCTGAGCGAAGATCCCTCTAATCCTTACAAGCCCATAAAGCAGACCACACCAGAGACGGAGAGACGGGGAGACCCAGCATTGACCCTCTCTGTATTTTTGTGTTATAGAAAACAGCAGCAGACGGCAAGCGTCAGGAGATCATCGTTTTGGATTCCAAGAGAAGCAACGCCATCAACATCGGTCTGACGGTGCTGCCTCCTCCTCGCACGATCAAGACGGCCATCCTTAACTTTGACGAGTATGCGCTCAACAAGGAGGGCATAGAGGTAAGAGCGAGGTTTCATTTTTAATGACCAGCAGGGGGAGACTCCACTGGGTGCAAAAAGAAGCCCAGTTGTATGAAAGTCAATGTGAAAATGACGCTACTTCTCACATGATTAATTATCTCAGTAAACATTTTTAAGATTTTAGGTTTCAAGTCTTCTTCAATACAGCATGTTCGTTTTGTAAATGATGGTCCCATCTAGAGTAAAACAGAAGACAAACAGGGTATGCTTCTTAGAACTTTGACCCTTTCAAAGTTAACTGTAATATTTTATTTGCCTAAAAATGTCTGGTTCATGGTTTGGTTGTACGGAAAGTTACTCAAAGGAGATGGCTGTTCATTTTTAATTGCAGTTTAACCTTATACCGCTAACGTTAGCTGATAACTTAGCATCATCCTCTAAATCTCTACCCTCTTATCCAAATATGATAATTTTTTCCTCCCAAAAATCAAGATGTTGACAGCCAAAATGTCAAGCTTTAAAATCCAAAAAACCAAAGGGTGACGTTATTGTGTCCACAACCACTTCTTTGAAACAGTGATGTACATGTTTGAAACCTGGATTCTTCATAACTTGTATGACACCTGTTACACATATACTGCTGTGTCCTTGTCCTCAGAAAATCCTGACGATGATCCCCACAGAGGAGGAGAAGCAGAAGATCCAGGAGGCCCAGCTGGCCAACCCTGACGTCCCGCTGGGCTCAGCAGAGCAGTTCCTCCTCACTCTGTCCTCCATCAGCGAGCTCTCTGCCAGACTCCAACTCTGGGCCTTCAAGATGGACTACGAGGCGACCCAGAAGGTCTGGATACACAATATAGTGTTGTGATTATATAAAACTAGGACAGTTTGAAAAAAAATAAAGAGGAGGGAAGGCCAAACCAAATGCACATTTAAAAATCATACCAAGCAAGTGAATTTGGTTTTATTAAAGCAGAACCAGACACACACACACACACAGAGCCAATTGAACTCTGCACCATAAAGATTTGACTAAATGTGCACCGCATGTGTGCATTTGTGTGTCTTCTGCCCATGTCAGAGAGCATCAACATCCCTTTTAGTACAAACAACATCGGCAAAGCATCAACATAGTTACATCATAACAAAATATGCACGCTTATTAGCAGCACCTCGTCTTCCTCTGGCACACCATGTTTTACTCGGTGAAGAATGCGTCCAGGAGGAGAGGTTCAAAGTGAAAACCCAGAGAGCGAAAAACACGCCGCCCCTCCCGTTCCTGTCCTGTAAATTTTACGGCTTTCCGCAGGACGCAGTTGTCTTTAATCTCCATGAAAGGCTGGATTCCTGACCGCATGTTCGGCAGAGCGGCGTTCCCGACTCGACTCTGTGGGACGGTTTGGTAGTGGGAGGCTTAATGGAGGGCAGCATACCGTGCAGGCACACAAACACATGCACACAAGAGAGACCTGCCGCACAAAAACAAACGCTTTGTATAATCAGAAGCACGTTTTACAGCGATGGCTGACCGAGACAGCAACCTTTAAACAAACTGTCATGACCTCAAACGAGCACAGACGATTTGTGCTGGGAGACGGAGTGCACCTGTTCGCCACTTTTATAACTATGGACTAATGAAACACATGTTTGTGAGAGTCCTAATTGACTCGACTAATGATGTATGTGTTGTCCTCCCCTCAGGAAGTTGCAGAGCCGCTGCAGGATCTGAAGGAGGGTATGGAACAGCTGGAGAAGAACAAAACTCTCCGGTACATCCTCTCCACACTGCTCTCTATGGGAAACTTCCTCAATGGCACCAATGTGAGTCACAGGTTCATCACACTGGGACATAATGACAAGCTTCTTTTGTTTGGAGCAGTTGTTTGCAGTAATTGCAGACATAGCCAGTGATTTTAATAGAGTGTGGATTTTCTAAACTTGTAATTTGTAGATTAAAAATTACATCACATAGCTACTATAATCTGGTGAGAACACATATGCTCAGTCTCTCTCTTTGCTCGTGTGTGTGCAGGCCAAAGGCTTTGAGCTGACATATTTGGAGAAGGTTCCAGAGGTGAAGGACACAGTTCATAAGCAGTCTCTGCTGCATCACGCCTGCTCTGTGGTGGTGGAGAACTTCCCTCAGAGCACCGACCTCTACTCCGAGATCGGAGCCATCACACGATCGGCAAAGGTGCGCTTACTGACGGGAAGCTTACATACGTTCTCTCTTTCATCCTCAGACTGTAAACACTTTTCATACTCCGCTGTCTTAAACTAATAATAATATGTCTGTGTTTTTTTGTTAGCTTCTCCCCTTGCTATGTTTCTGTTTTTTCTGTACTATGTCTGCTATTTTTGTAGCTTCGATAGATGTGTGCTTACAATCTTTTTTTAGGAAAATCCTACTCATTCCACCTTTGAATTCTTACATTCACACTACATTTGTTTCCATTTTGTCAGTTTGAAGAGCTGACTCCTCAATACTGATTTTAAGTTCCCAGTGATTTTTCAAATTAAAGGTTTACAGGAACTAAAGTGGACACTAGTCTTCATTATGATTAGCTGCCTGATATTGGATTTTTGAGGCCAATGCTGACACTGATTTTAAAGGAGTAAAATTAATTGATAACCAATATGGTGGCCGAGTTTTTGAGCCACATTGAAAATTGACCTTTTTTTATTAGGATTGTGCACCAATTTTTCACCACTCTCTAAATGTGCCCAGTTGGCTACTTTCTTAAACATACAACTTTATTAAATAATATTTAACATTTTTATACATTATTATACATTATACAAACTATGTATTACATTATCGGCCATTTCTATAAATGATAACTGAGAAAATATAGAATAAATAGGAATAAAACATACAGCTAAATAAATATTGTTCAGTTTTAGTCAATTGACTTTTTAAAAAAGAATACAAAAATGAACAGCTTACACAATTTCTAAATTGAGCAAGTAGTGGCAGCATTATAAATTATGTAAATAAGTTTCCATAATGGCACGTTAAAAAAAAGAGGCAGTTTCAAACAATGCATGCTGGGAAATCTCCCATCGTGCTTCTCAGTGAACACTTTTCCTTCAAATTCTCATTTCAAGTCAAAAGAACTCATGTTTACTAATGAAATGTTATAAATCATATGTTACCTGTCAAGTCTCTTATTTTGTACCACCATGTCTACTCTCAGGTGGACTTCGACCAGCTGCAGGAGAACCTGTGTCAGATGGAGCGGCGCTGCAAAGCCTCATGGGACCACCTGAAAGTGATTGCCAAGCATGAGATGAAGCCCCAGCTGAAGCAGAAGATGTCTGACTTCCTCAAAGACTGCGCTGAGAGGATCATCATCCTCAAGATAGTTCACCGCAGGATTATCAACAGGTACGTCCCTCACTACTGTCAAAAGCCGTATAAAATCAACATCCGTTGTGTTTTTAGGAATAAAGTGCTCTAAAAATCAGGGTATGTATGATATATAGTCAAACCCCTCTGTGAAGACCTTCAGAATATAGTTGGGAATAACACTGGAAAGTTTGGTGTCTGTAAGTGTAGCTGAAGGTGAGTTTTGTAGCTGAGAAAACAGCATTTGGGGATTTTATACATTCTTAATAGAAATTACTATTTGAAGACAAAATATTGAATCTTAATTTATAGCAACAACAATATGGAACATGTAAAATGCTTAATGTTGTGCAGGAGAGTGAGAGCTTTCTAACGATGCCTGTGATGACGAAGTTCAGACTACAGTCACAGTATCACTAGCTGCAATAGAACGCTAACTTTTAGTGAATTTAGGAGAAATCGACAAAATAGAGTAAAATATACACCTAAATGTTAGTTTTGGGTGGTTTTATTCCACTATTCTGAAAGAACAGAAAAGGTTGTATGTTGGTATCACCCATTACGACACCACCACCCCTTGTTTAGGTCGTATTTTGCTGCCTTCACATACGACCTATATTAACGTTTGGCCCAAAACTTAAAAATTGAACAGTGCCCGAAAAAAACATGTCCTGCCTGTAAACTAGGGTTACACCGAGACAAAGTACTTTCCCACAAAAAACTATTCACGTTCTTGTTCCTTCCCCCAGGTTCCACTCCTTCCTGTTGTTCCTCGGCCACCCGGCCTACAGTGTGAGAGACATCAGCGTCCACAGGTTCAGTAAAATCCTGAGCGAGTTCGCACTGGAGTACCGAACCACCCGAGACCGCGTGCTGCAGCAGAAACAGAAACGGGCCGACCACCGCGAACGCAACAAGACCCGCGGAAAGATGATCATGGACGTCAACGCTCCTGTGAGCATCACACACACGCACACACACACACATTCAGACGGTTTCTTCTCTTCCACATCTACCACTGCTTTTATTCTTCATTTCCTTTGACTTTCACTCTTTGTTTCCCCTGTAGTCTGATGATGAAGAAGAGACTGAGGTATCAAATTGTGTGATGGCTGTCTGCATCACTGTGTGCGTGCGTGTGTGAGTGTGTGTGTGTGTGTGCATGAAACCACTAACCCTGACTGGACCACCTTACCTCAAAGTTTCACTGATTTTAACATCTGAGTGGATCAGTCAATAAAGTAGAATAGGCCTCATAATCTTTACAGGTTGGATGTTTTTACTGATGCTTCAGATTTGGCATGTTTGAGTCAGACCCGAAAATACTCAAAACACAAGCCACGAGTTCTTATCCTCTTCCGTTCTGTTGCTCTCCCTCAGGGTGGACGTTATGGCTCCAGCAGCAGCAACAGTGCCCCCAGTGGCAGCCAGGAGGTGGTGCACTCTCAGGGTCTGGGCCACACCGAGGACGCTGCTGAGCACGAAAACATGAAGGCCGTGCTGAGGACCAGCCTCAGCGGGGGCGACAAGGAGGCCAGCGGGGTGCCCGGGCTCCGGACACGGACAAGATCCCGGCCTGGAAGGGGAGGTGAGGGTGACAGGAGGTTCCTTACATGCTCAGAGAAACTCGGTGCAGGATACAGGGTCTCATGCCTTTCTCCTTCTGCTGGTTTTGTGTTCAGGTCGCACTATGCAGGCATGGAGCCCGGCCGTGGAGGACACTCAGATCTGTGGAGACGACGCTGCAGATGAGATCATGGAGCGTATAGTGAGGTCGGCCACTCAGGGTCCAGGAACCAGAGCGCAGCCCAGAGAGAGGAGGAGGTCCAGAGCCAACCGCAAGTCATGTACGACCTGTTTCACCTCCGCCTCCACTCCAGACAAAGGGCCAGAATGTTATTATTTTAGAAGTGTAGTTAGGATAGTTTACTTTGAATTTTTTTATATACAAAAATGGTGTTCTGTGAAGTGTATTTATTGTACATACTTATATATCTATAGTTAGTAAGTCATATGGAACAGGGACACACCATCACTTTTTCAGCAAATGATAATCTCCTCCTCTCCTCTCCTCTCCTCTCCTCTCCTCTCCTCTCCTGTCCTCTCCTCTCCTCTCGTCACAGTGAGGCGGACTCTGAAGAACGGTCTGACTCCAGAGGAAGCTCTCGCTTTAGGACTAACTGATTCTCCGGACACATGAATCTGATCATCCGCCGTCATTGCCGATGAAACACACCTCGGATCATCGAAGCGACACCTCCGTCAGCCGCCTGCCTTCGCCACACTTTACAGAGTTGTGTTTCACAAGTCACAAACCCCTTTAGGTTTTTGCCAGCTGCTAATTTTGCCTGATGTGTCTGAGTGATGAAGCTGCAGCCTTGTGTTTTTTTTTAATGCGAAGAAAGAGAACTGATGTAGGAAAAGGATTTTTTTCTAATTCAGTGACGCTGCCTCTACTCTGAATGGATACATTTTTTATCTAAACATATATTTGAAATGTTGCATCAGCCCAAAGGGATCACTTCTGCATGTGAGTTTCTGCAGCTGTGACTTCACCATTTTTCATTTATTTAAGCTGTGAATTTGGGTTGTAAAGGTAAACGGGATGAGGATGAAGTTTGACTTGTTCTCTTATCTACTTTCACAGAATCCCAAGAGATCGCCACAAACAAAAGAGGCTCACTAAGAATATTTGTGTAGCGAAAAGGCAAATGTATGTGTCGAGTGTAGTTGTGCGTCGTAGGAACATGAAAGGTTTTCGATCTGATGTGCCTTTCATCCAAAAGGGACGATTCTGTACCTTTTCACCATCTCACCCTCTTGTTTCAGTCACCTCCAACTTCTCAGATATCTCACCAATGTCTCATTCACAGCCGTAGTTACGTCGTGTGTGACTGTTGCTTACACTTTTTTTTTATTTTGGCAAAATATTTATTTGCAGAGCTCAGACATCGTGCACCTTACTCCACATTGAAAGTTTCTGATGCTGAAATGAACTAAACAGACAAAAGGAAATATTTATTTCAGAGGAACTGTTTGTAAAGTGTAAAAAGACTAAAACGTTAAGACATTTTTAAAATTTTAATAATCTATTTTGAAGGACATGCAGATAATTCTGCAAAAAAAAGAAATGTGTAAATGCCCTCGTCAGCTGCCAGGTACTACGTAGTACTACAGTGTGCATGTTTAGTGCTGTTCATGTGATGTATTATTTTTGTAATTTCTGTAGAAACTTGTATTATAGTTGGAGAGAAAGGGGGGAACGAGTATATTCTGTGAATTTCAATCAAAGATAAAAGAAATGAAAGATGTGATCGAAGCTGAAATAAGAGTTTTCAAGGTATTGCTGAGGGAGAGGAGCAGCGTTTGGGCATTTACTTTGAACTCTGCGGTCACATTGTATGAACTTGAAAAGTTTGTGGGTGATGTAAGTCTCAGCTGAACCACCTGCTCCTCTCACAGCGCAACAGGGAGAGATCACTGCATAAATATAATGTGGTGAGCTGAACAGGACACTTTCACTTGAAATGCTGTGTATACACACTCTGCAATAAAAGACAAAAAAACTTTGAGTGGGGGAAAAAGGACGTGCATGTCTTTCTTCTTCACTGCTTTCTTTCATGTCCTAAACATGCACAGGAACACGTGGGCGTATCTCAGCCTTTGGAATAATAAGGGTCCATTAACTGCACAACTACTATTCACTAGTGTTGGGAAGTCTTTTACTGACTCGGGTCTCTGACTCTCGGATAGCAAACTGAACTTATCTTTTTTTCATTTCAGTCATTTCGTTCGTTTTAAATGGTGTAGCACTGCAGCCCTCTGTGCTTCTGCTCATATCCCACAGCCCTAATGATCCCACGAGATTTTTTTTCTGAGGTAATAAATCAAATGTGAAGTACTCCTTTTTTTACTTTCTGTTTTGGATTTTTTTTCTTTCTTTTTTTTAAGAAAGCAGACTGAGACCGGATGCAGGGGGCGGTAGCTTATTATATATCAGGCATCACACACACTTCAGCATCACTTCTTCCACAACTGTTTAGTGTAGCACTTCACTCACTCCAAAAAAAAAAGCAAAGGAAAAGAAAACCATGGCCCAGGACATGATGCTGCTGTGGGGCTCCGGCTCTCCTCCCTGCTGGAGGGTTATGATCGCTCTGGAGGAGAAGGACCTGCAGGGCTACAACCAAAAACTGCTCTCCTTTGAGAAAGAGGAGCACAAGTCCCAAGAAGTGTTAGATATAAATGCCAGGGGACAGGTATGGAGTAGCTTAAATCCACATTAACCTGTGAAAAAATAAGCAATGTGAATGTGCCTTTATATTTTGTGCTTATATTATGTTGAGCAAGCAGCACTTTTTTCGGGGGGAAATTTGGACTTGAATTTCTCACTTTCCCTTTCACTTTCAACGAAAAAATCCAGTACGATAAAATGTAGTGTTTCTGCAGTTGCTAAGGTTTATTATCAGCATGCTAAAGTTATCACACGCATTAAAGTGCCACTTAAATCTCTTAATTCTTGGTTTATGTGGTTGCGTGTAAAGAAGATAACATTTCATTGTAAAGAGTCAGTTATATGTCATGTGATACGGGGTGACAGTAAATATTTATACAGTCGTGCTCACTATGATAAAACACTATATTTAGCCTACTCTATTGTAATGTAATTGTAACAGTTAGCTAACTTCTATT
>CAFUXE010000936.1:442494-455709 GCA_903364295.1 Serranus cabrilla
CACACACACACACACACACACACACACACAGTCCACAGCCACGTCTGCCTGTAATGTTTTGATTTGCATATAAAATCCTCTGCTTTTGTTTAATGTAGTTTCAGATCAACATCACAGTCAGAGCTCTACTGTTTTGCTCATAATATAAATTAAAGATAATGCTCCAAATGTATTAGTGTTACAAGAGCTGAATTTTGCTTCTTCATCATAATTGTTTGTCATTTGTTTTGTATTGTAACTTTTATGTCTATTTTTTTTTCAGTAATGTTTCTGTCAAATTTATGACAATCAGTTAATATACATTTATGTTTGTGTGTTGAACCGCAGTATGTGTAATGTTGGGTAATTAACATCACGTCGAGTCACCATGACAGCGGACAGTGGAAGTGAAGAAAGAACTGATGTAGGAAAAGAACATTTTAATTCAGTGACGCTGCCTCTACTATGAAGGGATACATTTTTTATCTAAACATTTATCTAAATACTGCCAAAATTATTCACTCGCCTGCCTTGGCTAGCAGATGAACTATGAGTTTTATAATAAAGCTTCCACTTTATTGTAAAACCACTGACAGCTGACTGTGGAATATTTAGGAACAAAGAAATTTCACGACGTGACTTGTTGCACGGGTGGCATCCTAACACAGTACCAGGCTGGAATGCACCGAGCTCCTGAGAGCGACCCATTCTTCCACAAACACTTGTAGAAACAGTCTGCATGTCTTGGTGCTTGATTTTATACACCTGTGGCCATGGAAGTGACTGGAACACCTGATTTCAGTTATTTGGATGGGTGATTGAATACTTTTGGCAATATAGTGTATTTGAAATGTTACAGCAGTCAACTTTTTTTTATTTTGGCAAAATATTTATTTGCAGAGCTCAGACATTGTGCTGCTTACTCAAAATTGAAAGTTTCTGATGCTGAAATGAACTAAACAGACAAAAGGAAATATTTATTTCAGAGGAACTGTTTCACTTGAAAATGCTGTGTATACACACTCTGCGTGTGCATGTGTCCTGAACACGCATAGGAACACGTGGGCGTGTTTCAACCTTTGGGTTAATGAGGGGCAATAAACTTCACAGCTGCGGTCCACTTTACTTTTGCAGTTCAGTGTTGAGTTGTTGTATTTCGTTACGTCGACTTTGCTTCTGTCTGAGCCGCCTGTGTCCATGTCCAAGTCGATGAGTCTGCTGTGGGGGGCTGGGTCCCCTCCCTGCTGGCGAGTTATGATCGCTCTGGAGGAAAAGAAGCTGCAGGGCTACAAACACAAGCTGCTGTCTTTCGAGAAAGGAGAACACAAATCCCAGGAAGTGTTGGAAATCAATCCGAGAGGACAGGTGGGTTGTGACTGCGTTATATTGTGTTATTATACAGGTTTACTGACATGGAATAAGCCAATCGAACACAGGCTCAGGGGCTCCCCTGGCCTTCAACCTGCAAAATATCACTCAAAGAGACACGTAACAACCAGAGTGAAATGCAAAGAGACTAAAACAACGAAGAGAGTCACAACAGCGATGAAAAACAGCAGAACAAACGGAAAGAAAAACAAAATGATTACAAAGACACAAAACAACTACAAGAGACAGATTGTCTACAAAATAGGTTTTAAAAAATAACTACAAAAACACCAAAACAATTACAAGATAAACAAAATTACCACAAAGGGACAGAAAAACAACAGAGAGACACAAAATGACCCCAAAGAATTAAAACAACAGATAGACCCAAACCAACTACAAAGAGACAAACAAATGGAAAGAGACACAAAATGACTACAAAAAGACAAAACAACTACAGAGAGACATGAAATGACAAAAAAGACAGAAGAATAACTATAAAAAAACACAAAATGACTACAAAGTGGGGTTTAACAACTATACGGTCTGTGTGTCTTGCTCCTGTGTGCATGGTGTGTGAGGCCTTTTGCATGTCTCTGCTCAGGGGCCCTTTTGTCTCATGATACATCCATATTTACTGACCCTTCTTACACATCCTGCCAATATCATGTCCTGTCTTTCTGCCAGCTCCCTGCCTTCAAACATGGATGCATCACAGTGAATGAGTCCAGTGCAGCATGCTTATACCTGGAGGTAAAGTGTAAAAACCAAATATGTATTATGTTGCATATTAAACTAACAAACAAAAGACTGATTTATGTTTTTCATGGTTTTGGTTGTGATAGAATCAGTTCAAGTCTCAAGGCAACAAGCTGATCCCTGACAGTCCTGAAGAACAAGCGCTGATGTACCAACGCATGATGGAGGGTCTCCCTCTCACTGATAAACTCAGTAAGACACACACAAATACCAGGATGCCTGACACAATCACATGTCAAAGTAATAATTATATCAAATGATTTGTCTTAGATTCAGTCATCTACTATGAGTGGTTTGTCCCTGAAGAGGAGAGACACGATTCTGCTGTGAAGAGAAACAGAGACGCTCTGGCCACTGAACTCCAACTATGGGAGGGTTACCTGCAGAAGGTTGTATGAACAACACACACATACACTGAGACATGTACACACTATGCTGACTGCAGTGTTGCATGATTTCTGCACCAAGGTGGCTCGAGGCTCATACCTTGCAGGGGCGTTCTCTTTGGCTGATGTGATCGTCTTTCCAAACATTGCTTATGCATTTCGTTTTGGGTAGGTAGCCAACTTTTATTTACTAGATGGAAGAAGCAGCCCAGCGTTTTCAGTGCCATGACATCATAACCTTATGTTTTCTTCTTTTTAGGCTGTCTGTTGGACGTTACCCCCAACTGGCCAAATATTACATCCTGTTGAAGGACAGACCCAGCATTAAAGCCAGCTGGCCCCCACACTGGCTGGCCAGTCCGCAGGGTGATCACCTTCTCAAGGATCTCTGAAAACACACAAACATTGCCTTCACCATCACATCCATAGGTGTGTTTTTTTTTGGGTAAAGTGAATAAAAAAATATTATTTTGAAAAATGTATAAATGTTATTTTCTCATTCACTTTTGTTTGTCAGCTTTTATTGAACATCTTAAAAAAACAAACCAACACTAATATTGGTGAACACATTGTGCAATAATTCCAAGCTGCAAATAATGCAAAAATACACAAATATATGTGTAAGAAAGACAGTCCTCTCTATTTCAAGTCATATTTAAATGCTACAAATCTTAGGGTAACTATTTATGTATGTAAAATGAACCTATAATCTGTATATCATAACTAAAATATTTAACAATTTTGAATTACAAAAAAAGAAAGTACAATTATTAGAAAGAACACACGTTGTATTAACACCTCCTGGCCAGGAGGCGGCAATAAAAGCTTTTATCATAGCTTGAGTTACCTATGAACTTTGAGAAGAGTAACAAGAAATCCCTGTTTCTTCTGCGCACGCGCAGCTCGTTTGCTTGTCTCGTTAGTAACAGTTACAGGTGAAGGGCTGCAGCACCAGGCTGTTAAATCTAAAACCATGGCCCAGGACATGACTCTGCTGTGGGGCTCCGGCTCTCCTCCCTGCTGGAGGGTTATGATCGCTCTGGAGGAGAAGAACCTGCAGGGCTACAACCAAAAACTGCTCTCCTTTGAGAAAGGGGAGCACAAGTCCCAAGAAGTGTTAGATATAAATGCCAGGGGACAGGTATGGAGAAGCTTAAATCCACATTAACTTGTGAAATAGTAAGTTAGCGTTAGATTATTAGCTACGGTGTCCTTACCCTTACTAACTAGCGCATACTAACCGCCACAGCTTTTATTAATTACACAACCCACTTACTATCCCACCATTTTTTTTTAGTGCTGATGGTCGTGCTGTTTTGTAAGGCAACGCCAAACTCCTTTCAAGGCCATGTATATAAAAGGTTTCCAGCTCACCTGCCAAAATAAATACTAGCTGCAACATGACTACAAGCTTTATATGAATTACGTGAATGTGCTTCTATATTCGGCTTATATTATGTTCGCCAAGCAGCACTTTATCAGGGAAATTGGAACTTTATAAAATTGATTTGCTCACTGAAGTGCCTTTCACTGAATCGCACCATAGAGGGCGGTAACGACCAAGTATTGTTAAAATGTAGTGTTTCTGCAGTTGCTAAGGTTTATTATCAGCATGCCGAAGTTATAACACGCATTAGAGTGCTATTTAAATCTCTTAATTCTTGGTTTATGTGGTGTGTGTTTTGCGTGTAAAGAAGATAACATTTAATTGACCGGACTTTGAAAGTAGTTTGGCGTAAAGAGTCAGCTTTTTGTCATGTGATACGGGTTTACGTGGAGACAGCTCTTCTCTACGCGTAGTTGACAGCAAATGTTTATACAGTCGTACTCACCATGATAAAACACTTCATTTAGCCTAGTCTATTCTACTGTAATTCCAACAGTTAACTGCCATTTTGGTGTAAAAACATAAAACATAGCGTGCCAGTTTTTGTTTCCCACGAGACTAATAATAATAAATTAATTGGCTCCCAGTGGCATTAACATTAAACTACTGTATTTGGTTTCAAAGCTTCCCTCTTTCAAACATGGAGACACCGTCGTGAACGAGTCCTATGCTGCCTGTTTTTACCTGGAGGTGAGTGAGCCTATCAGTTTAAATATATGTGCAATTTTATAACTAAATTCAACATTATAAATTGTGACATCAAATGTGTGTTTTCTTTTCTCTCTCTTAATTGCAGAGCCAGTTTAAGTCTCAGGGAAACAAACTGATCCCAGACAGCCAGGCAGAACAGGCGCTGATGTACCAGCGCATGTTTGAGGGTCTCACATTCTACGAGAAACTCAGTAAGACAAATGAATCCAAATCCCCTTTTTAACACATCAGAGGGTTTCTGGCAGTCAAAGGAAAGTTAGTGGTATTCTGTATATTTCTTAGTCAGCACTTTGTTTTGAGTCGCAGATGTCTTCAGATGTGGTCATGTTCATGAGACAAGTGTATATGGACGCCCTCCTCTGGTGGTATTTGAAACATCTTAAGTGAACATTTTCTCACAGTTCACCAGTTGTGACACATTTCATTTGTTGAAGTTCACATTTTGGTGGATATACTGTAATATAAGTTGTATAGAGTTTCTCTTTGTAAAAAATGTTCCCAACAAACTCATCTTTTTTTCTGTCACTAAGCCTTTAAATTTCCTGCACTTTGCTACCCACTTGCTGACATCTGGACACTGACAGTAACAGTGTCTAGCAGTGGTAAAGCCTTAACCATGCATACCGTGTAAACAACTACCCCACAAGCTCACCAGTTCCTCTTTAGCCGGAGAAATACTGTTGCTGTTTAATTGTTGTTTGCATACACAAAGGCTTTGTTCACAAACTTGCCTGTGTTCAACATGTGCTACTGGAGGACTCCACCAGAGGGCACACCAGAGAAGTCAGTCTGTATAGAATTGCCAGATTTGCAGGATGTAAGTAATTAACATGGCAAAACTCTGGGTTGCTCTGTTAAAACTAGATAGAATGATGCCATAGCAGATAATATGTTGGCAAACAGACAAAGGACATGTGAAGCAGCCATCATGTGCATGCAAACGTGTAGTGAACAGCAAGTATATTTCCGGCAGACGGAGCGCATTCAAGCCCCGCCCCCACCGGAGTGGAAAACAATTGATCACTCTCAGTTAGCTTTGTATTGACAGAAGGTTTCTCTTTGTTAATTATGCCTACTAGAAAACAAGAGAGAAATGCCTAGAGGCTGCTTTGTGGTGAAGTGCACTAACAACAGGGTAAACTAATGTTTTACAAGCTGATGAACTGAAAACAATATTTTTCAAAAGGACAAACGTGGATACACATATGGATGCAAGACATCAGCAGTGACAATGGAAAACTGTGGGTGCTCTGTCTCTATACACTGTCTTTCTGCTGATGGAACTCACTGCTCACAGTGTGTGTTAATCTGCGGCTAAATGTAGTCCGCAACGCGTATGCTTTTTACAACGGTTTTATTATTAAAAACAGCAGTACCCAGCTGTTTGAGGACAATTATATGGCTTGTTTTTAGAAATGAAACTATATATTTGTGAGCTGCTTTTCATAAGATATCAGACAGTAAGAATGTAGCATAAAGCTTTTTCTATACTGTTAATACACTATGAATAGACAATAGCAATGCAATATTAATGTTTGAAATTCTACACTTAGAAATAAGATCATACACCCAGTGAAGACACTATCCATGTGACTATGTGTGTTTTTCTCTAGATGCAGTTATCTACTATGACTGGTTCGTCCCTGAAGGAGAGAGGCATGACTCGGCTCTGAAGAGAAACAGAGAAACTCTGGTCACTGAACTCAAGCTCTGGGAGGGTTACCTGCAGAAGGTACTGTATGTACAGTACACACACAAACAAGCTCAGCATGCAGTGATGCATAAACACGCTTTATTTTTCTTTGGTTACAGCTGGGCTCAAACTCTCACCTGGCAGGACCGTCCTTCTCTCTGGCCGATGTGACCGTTTTTCCAACTGTTGCTACTCTGTTCAGATATGGGTGAGTTTACAGAAGGCTGGTGCACACAACAAAATGAATGATGCATAGATTAACATGGCAGTTCAAATGTCTGCTGCCTCCTTCAGGTTGTCTGCCGAGCGTTACCCTAAACTGGGAGAGTATTACGCTCTGTTGAAGGAGCGGCCCAGCATCAAAGCCAGCTGGCCTCCTCACTGGCTGGAGAACCCCAAGGGGCAAGACACACTCAAAGACATCTGAGATCCACACACACGCACGCACAGTCCACAGCCACATCTGCCTGTAATGTTTTGGTTTGCATATAAAATCCTCTGCTTTTGTTTAATATCGTTTCAGCTCAACATTCATGTTCACAGTCAGAGCTCTATTGTTTTGCTCATAACATAAAGGAAAGATAATGCTCCAAATGTATTGGTGTTAATAGAGCAGAAATGTGCTTTCAATACATTTTGTCAATCTAACTTTTAATATCTAGTTTTTCAGTCATAAATCTGTCAAATTATGACAGTCCGTTAATATACATTTATGTTTGTGTGTTGAACCGCAGCATGTGTAGTGTGGCGTAATTAGGCAGAAGTAGCAGGCAAAATGTTACACTGTTGATAAACCAGATTTTGTTGCTGCGATACAGTGTGTGTTTATGTAACATCAACTGTCAAACAATAAATGTACAAGTCACCATGACAGCCGTTTTAATGCATTCTGTGAAGTCTGTTTTAATTTAAAAGTCTTCAGCTTATTTATTGTACTTGATAACAACAACGGTGAACATCAACTATAACAGGCCCAATAAAACCAAGATGTCACAGCTAGAGGCAGGAACAATATTGTTTAATCCTTGTAATTCCTGTGTCAAGGTCAAGTGTAAAAAATAGATTTTTCAATCTCATGGCTCAATAAAAAAGGTAGGCGTTGTCTCTAACATGGTCAGATTGTTTGAGTGGCTGTGCCAAAACTTGTTTGCTCATGACTTTGCATAAACAAGATCAGATCATTTGAATAAAAAACGAATGATTTTACATTTTATGCAAAGTGCACAGCTGTGTTGGTCTATATCACTTTAATAATAATTGATATAATTGTATTAATATAGCACCTTTTTAAACAGGTTACAGTGTGATTTACAACAACACCAAACATAAATGTGAAGAGAAGATAAAATACTAAGAAAGGAATAAAATCAAGTGCAAAGCACCTACAGAGAAAGACACCTACAAACATACATTAAAACAATGCATGTACAGACAGGCACACAGCAACCAGCCAACTGGCAGAAAATTCCTGGCAATTATTGCCAGAGTTTTAAGTAAGAATAATATAAACATAATAAAGTAAGATTTGTGCATCAGTGAAAAGGTGGAAAAGTCTGCAAACATAGGTCCAACTTCTCATTAAGAAAAGAAAAGTAACATTACAATTAGGTTGATATTTAATTATTTTTTAATATTTAAATGGAAATTTATTTTATATCAAGTAAAGTTTAAAGTCATGAAAACAGATCCGTTCTTTACCCAGAGTGATCCAGTGTCCTGTGTATACAGGATGCAAAGAAACAAACATTACAAGTAAAAATGTCCCAAGTCATGCACGGAGAGAGCAAAACCTGGTGTATCAACCACCATGACCAAATATTCTAGAAAAACCTGTTGTGGTTTAATCACCTATGTGTCCTATTTGAATATGCTTTTTCAACAGAAAGTGTTTATGTCATGCTCGTCAAGCAAGCTGAAGCTGATTAACCAACTCCCAGGACATGTTTGTGAGTTAAAGAATGAAGATGAAATGATATGAAGAGGTGGAATGTCACCAGTGCACTCACTCACACTCAGACTAAAATGGTCTGAATTCGATTTCCCTGAGATATGGAGAAACTGAGATGCAATGTCCTTGACAAACTTGTCAGAAAAGATTAAAACTATACTGGTCAGCAGTTAAATATAGTGCTGAAGTTTTTCATGTGATTTCTACAACCTTCTTTTATGCAACAGGATGCCTCTTTAATGCAACTGAATACCAATAAGGTCTACACGGTGTTGCAGTGGTTAGCAGTCTTGCCTTACCCAAGTAATTGAGTAAGGATAATGGATGGTTGATTTTGATTGCAAACTGTTGATTCTGTTGAAACTATTTATTCTGGCAAGTATCATAAGGTTGCTCAAGTACACAAGCTCAGAGTCCTTTTTTTTTTAAGCTCAAAGACTCAGATGAAGATCGAGGCATAAAGAAACTGCAAATGATATGTAAACATTGTCAATAGTGGGTGCTCATTTTTTAGTGTCATGCTCAAAATGTAGGGATAGATTACATAAGTGGTGCCTATTACATTCAGTAGCTCCTTCGTTGTTTGGTTACAATGACTGTGCCAAACCAGTTTTTTCTCTGTGTGTGCAGGGGTAAGTGAAAAGTGCTGAGTCACTGTGAGTTTTCATTCAGTCAAATTTGTGGTTGCACAAGAAAATAGTGAAGTAAATCACAGCAGGCATAGTTTTATAGTTGCAGCTCTACACTTTCAGTATTATCTTAAGTCCCCATCAGTGCATAAATGTATTATTATTTCAGTAAGATTTCAGTGTTGGATTCATATTTTTTTGCACTTATGTCTGCACTCTGCATGCCAGTGATCAAAGAGTATTCATGCAATGCAAGAGAACTGTCTGTCTTATTTGTGACTTTGCTAATGTCTTAAGATATAAGTAGCTGAAGGCTTAATACACATATTCCACAACAAAAATAGTTTAAATACGAATGTCTTCACTCTTTCAAAACGACATAATATTGCCTTGCTTTAACAGAGAGGGCGGTGGCAGGAAGTATCTTAACTGTCTTGAGACTCAGCTCTTTGGTGATGACACAAAAATGGGATGGAACTTAACTCTCTTATCCAATCCGGATGCAGAGGGCGGGAGCTTGTTATAAAAGAGGCATCTGACACACTCCAGCTTCACTTCTTCCACAACTCAAGTTGCTGTTAAGTGTAGTGCTTCACTCAAGAAAAAAAAAACAACAAACCATGGCTAAGGACATGACTCTGCTGTGGGGCTCCGGCTCTCCTCCCTGCTGGAGGGTCATGATCGCCCTGGAGGAGAAGAACCTGCAGGGCTACAACCAAACACTGCTCTCCTTTGAGAAAATGGACCACAAGTCCAAGCAGGTCATGGACATGAATCCCAGGGGACAGGTAAGCTCACTTTAACATTACCTGGAAATAATGCAAGGTCTGCTTTTTTTCTGATATGCACACATTTATATTGATTTTAGTAATTAAAAAGTAATGTTCCTTAACATTTTAATTCCTCTCTTTCTTAAAGCTTCCTGCCTTCAAACACAAAAACTATGTCCTGAATGAGTCCTATGGCGCCTGCATGTACCTTGAGGTAAGAACTTGACCAAAGTGCTGAACTCAGTTAAACATTTATGCAGCCAAACGCCACCAAGGAGTTAATAAGCAGGAGGGCTGATTGTGTTGTGTGTGTTCAACAATGCCTCGTAGACAAATAGACACCGTACACCTCAGGGGAAAAGAAACCGGAGCTCCACGCAGCTGTGTTCATCATAGTTGCTCTTTTTTTCCCTCCAACAACACAACCACTTCAAACAGTGGGTGTGACATCAAATGTGTGTTTTCTGTTCTCCCTTAATGGCAGAGCCAGTTTAAGTCTCAGGGAGCCCAGCTGATCCCTGAATGCCCAGCTGAGCAAGCGATGATGTACCAGCGCATGTTTGAGGGTCTCACACTCGGCCAGAAAACAGGTATGTTTTCCAAGAGGTAGCTGTGGATCCTGTCAATCCTGCATATTAATAATAAAACATTGTGGCTACATTTGAGATACTTGGATTTAGTCGTTAAAGCAGGGTACGTCTTCTACAATAAAGCTTTATGACTTTGTTGATGAGGTCTGCCTTATGAGACTTTGAACTGTATTGCTCTTGGCAACATACAACAGACTTCATGTCTTCAGTCGATCTCCTCAGAGAGAGCTCAACCTCAGCTGCTCCCCAAGAGACCTGAAGCACACACCATGCACTAATGAGCTGTGCATTCATATAATTAAGCCAAGGCACCGTGCTTTAAGTCCATGTGGTGCACCCCTTAAAATAGGTAGCAATGTTAAAAGGTCACAATAATCCCACAGAGGATCACATGCTCAGCTTTGCGTGCAAAGATCAAGTCATGAGATAGGGTACTTTTTGGAAAGGATGCAAAAAGAAGAAAGCTGCATTCCTAACTAACAATCAACCAATGCATAATCAGAAGTACAGTTCAGTAAGAAGCAGGCTGCTTCAAACTTTATTTGAGCCACTTTTACTGTCTTCAGATTGAGTCTGCTGTTATGCAATAATGCCCTGACTGACCCCACCCTCAGCTGCAATAGGGAAATGAAAGCAATTATTCTAAGCACAATGTGAATGCTGCACATGGAATGGGTAGATTTTGCTGATATCTGACATTCCTTCCAGAGCAGGCGTCACAAATGATTGCCTGTTATGACATTTTTCAGGGGACGTTGTCTACTACACCTGGAAGGTCCCGGAAGGAGAGCGACACGACAGCGCTGTGAAGAGAAACAAGGAGGCTCTGCAGACTGAGGTCAAGCTGTGGGAACGATACCTGGTAAACCTGAATATCATAAAATACTAGACCCTCAAACTTATTTAAGGGGACATATTATGCACATTTTCAGGTTCATACACACGTATTTTGGGTTTCTCCTAGAAGATGTTTTCATGTATTAACGTTCAAAACGTCTGAATATGCCTATCCATTTTAACGCCCATCTCTTGAAGCCCCCCTCCTGAAAAAGCCCAGCCTGCCCTGATTGGCTTGCAACAAAAAAATATAAGCACCTTTGCAAAGTTAGTTTTCAAGCCGTGGGTTGAAATACTCAGGGGGGGCCAACAAAAGAGCATTACACACGTCATTATGCTTACACGTACTGTTTGTGGTTGTAAAAATGGCTGTAGTTCTGGTGAATGAAGGCTACAAAATAAATTAATAAATGTATGTCAGTTGTGTTAAAAAACCGTTAACTTTTGTTTTCACAAGGGACACAAACCCCGTTCTCCTGGGTGAAAGTCCGCCTTTTGTACTACTCATCCATCTCCCATCCGTCCCATGTGGCACCCACCATTTAAACACGTTGGCATGGATGTTAACAATACATCTCGATCGATCGAGCATGAATTCTGCATTCAGCAGCTGACATGAGTCTCTTGGTTGTCAAACATGCCCGTCAGAACATGAATGTGGCCTCACTCTTTCTATCTGTCTTTTAGGGAACTGGCCCTTATCTGGCAGGAAAGAACTTCTCACTGGCTGATGTGACTGTTTTTCCAGCCATTGCTTATCTCTTCCGTTTTGGGTACGTTGACTGAATGGCTGAGAATGAATTTGAATATCTCAACAGAATGAATGCATGAATTACAAAGGAGCAATACCTTCGGTATTTTGACTTTTCTCTGTTCTGTAGGTTATGTGACGAGCGTTACCCCAAGCTGGCAGCTTACTATAACAAGCTGAAGGAAAGACCCTCCATCAAAGTCACCTGGCCTCCTACCTGGAAGGAAAACCCAGTGGGGTCAGACACGCTGAAAGAAATCTGAAATTTAAACACGCATATGTAACCACTCCATGCATTGCACTACTCAAACTGGCTGCATTTATGGGAAAAAGATTTGCTGTTACTGTGGTTGGTAATTTTATTACATACTTTGCTTGTTCTTAAAATGCAGATTAATCCTTTTTTGCTGTAAACAAAAAACAATTAAATGTTGACTTTCAGCTTTGCTTGTTTTATTTGATGTGTACGACTGGAATATGTTTTATGTATAAAGTGCAGCATGAAAACTAGCTTACCTGCGGGCAGCTGGCTAGTTAGCTTGCTAATTCCCCCATGCTTTCATGCTAGAAAATTAGCCCAACAAAGTTATAATAGTCATCCAGGGACAAGAGTGTGTTTTCCTACACTACCAAGAGTGTGTGGATGAAGCAACATGAGGTTGTAAAATTGTACTAATTTGGACACATTCTAGTTAGCTAGTTAGCTTGCTTGTGTTAGGGTTGGTAAAAATAGCAAATATCTACAACATGGCACTAGTAATAAATGCTGCTTAAAGTATATACCACGCAAAGTCTGACACACAAGTTAAATATGTCACACATACCAGCAGGTACCAGCACACTGATAACAGAGTTTCAAGACACACAGTACTGAGGGAGGGTGTACGCAGCGCACACACTTTGATCCAAGAGACACACACAGATAAACACCCCTACACATATTCACATATCTGAAGGCAGATGTAGCACAAGAAGCCCATTGAGAGCTACATCAAAGTCATAAACCAGGTGAAGATGACCTCAGACAGGAGTTAGAAAAAGCCAAATAAGGGCAGTGTGGGGTTAGCTGTCTTCCTTCTGCAGGGCGGTGGCCAGAAAGCTGTAGCACCAAGAGGCTTTGGACAGAGCTTGTGTGCCAACGATGGGCGGACTGAGACTAAATCCACAGTACTGCCCCAACAGTTTAGACCAATCAGATAGTTGCACATTCTCATATAAACTCTGTGTAACAGTAAGTTAGGTACCCTTTTTCTGTGAACTGCTTGCAGACTGTGATTTCTGAACAGATAAAGGTCCATGTACATGCTCGCTCTTTCATTAGTTATATTAAATGGGAGATATATATATATATAACCCTAACCCTAACCCTATATATATATATATATATTTTAAAAGGATCTTACTCTC
>CAFUXE010000936.1:461685-497465 GCA_903364295.1 Serranus cabrilla
ACACACACACACACACACACACATAAACAGATGTAGTTGTTTATTATTTTAACAATAGGTCTTCAGTGTGCTCTGAACTACCTCAGCTGGATGTGGCTTTTAGGGGAGAGAGTGGCAGTTTTATGTGACAGAATACACACAGAGGTGAGACTGTGTTTGGACCTGGGTTGGTCCTGTTCTTAAATAGGAATGATGGTCTAAAAGGCATCAAGCCCTCACAAAACTGTTTTGGACAAATTTCTGCAATAAAGTTTATTTCCAAGCTCAGCTTTTACATGTCATTCTTTTATTGTTATCTTAACAAAAACTACTGTGATCAACTGTTTACCCTTGTGAAATATCAGGAAGGTATGATAATACCCAAGCCTGATACACACCCCTTCAAATAACCATTTCAGTTATTTTGATTTCCTGTTTTGTTTTTAATCCACATTGTTCCATGTTTCAGGTAACTTCACTTTCTGTAGGCTTTTTACTCTCTGTCCTCATGCCGGACACAGTTTGTCTAATTACATACACGTCCCGGCTTTTCCTGTGTGTTTGGGGTTCTCTTGTGAAGCCCTCTTATTGTTTCTTGTTTGTCATTTTAGGTGTTTCACACACATTCAAGGTATTATCTTATACAACTACATGTGCTTATCATGTAATGTTTATGGGTACTTTCTATTAAATCAACTCCCATTTTTCCCAATTGTTTTTTTTTGCTGCAAATGTGATAGCACAATTTCCTGCTTTTGCCAGCACCTCAACTGCTACCTCAAGATCACTCCCTCTGGAAAGTCAAAGGTCAGACTCCTCTACTTGGTGTCACCTCTGGATTTTCACAGGCTCACAATTGTGTCATTATGAAATCCCATTTTTTATGACCATGGGTCATGTAGTCTTGTATATTTTCTGTGTACACACGTGGTTAATCCTCCCTCCCAGTGGGAGGTGCTGTTCTTTTTTTCTCCCTCTTGTCTACCAGATGGTGATTGGACAGGAGCTGATCTGGACAGCTGATGAAAGATGGCTGCTGGAGAGGGCTCTCTCTCTTTTGGCCCTTTGTCCTGACTCCCAGCCAGACCTCATGTGTTTTTGTGCCTTGTAGATTCATATTAAAGTGCTTGTTCAGTTTGATGGTTTTAAAACCAGATACTTTGTTTAATGCAGTCTTGGTAGGTGTGGGTGAGTAGCTATTTTATTTGGTAATCATTTTTCTCCTGTTTTTGTGTTAGGGAGGCAGGTAAGACCCCCTGTATTTTCTTTTACACTGTTTTGGTAGGTAAGATAGATACCTAAAGGAGATGTTATGTTTGTTGTGTTGGCCTGTGCTCACCCTGAAGAGAACTACCTTTTTGTTTAAACAATAAATTGGTTTTGACTGCTCTATATTCTGGTGCTCTTTGTTTTGGGGAGTTGGGGAAGGGGACATTAGGAGCAATTTGTTACACTCAGGTCAGCCCTAGGCTGGGTCGTAACACTTTGTATGTTAGTGGTGCATGGTCAAACTCTCCTTTCCCTTTGTGCTTATCAATGGGGTCTACACAGCCATGAAGCTTAGGTAAATGTGGATCACAGAAACTCCCCGGATGGACTTGGGCTCAAGCTGGTTATTTCTCCCAACCAAATCCCTAATCATGTCGTTGTTGGGGCGCGTTTGTTTTGTCGAACAGAAGAGGAGAGTAAAATCCTTTTAACTATTTAATATGACAGTAATGAAAGAGCGAGCATGTACATGGACCTTTATCTGTCAGAAATCAGTCTGTAAGCAGTTAGCTGCAACCACCTCACAGAAAAAGGGTACCTAACTTACTGTTACACAGAGTTTTATAATGAGTGTGCAACTATCTGATTGGTCTAAACTGTTGGGGCAGTACTGTGGATTTAGACTCAGTCCGCCCATCGTTGGCACACAAGCTATGTCCATAGCCTCTTGGTGCTACAGCTTTCTGGCCACCGCCCTGCAGAAGGAAGACAGCTAACACCACACTGCCCTTATTTGGCTTTTTCTAACTCATGTCTGAGGTCATCTTCACCTGGTTTATGACCTTGATGTAGCTCTCAATGGGCTTCTTGTGCTCTCTGCCTTCAGATATGTGAATATGTGTAGGGGTGTTTATCTGTGTGTGTCTCTTGAAACAAAGTGTGTGCGCTGCATACTCCCTCCCTCAGTACTGTGTGTCTCGAAACTCTGTTATCTGTGTGCTGTTACCTGTTGGTATTTGTGGCATATTTAATCTGTGTTTTAGGCCTTGTGTGGTAAATACTTTAAGCAACATTTATTACTAGTGTCATGGTGTAGATAATTGCTAATTTTTTTTAAAAACATCATCCAAGTTAGCACCTGATATCTTTGTGTATTGAGCAGAACACAAACGTGTCTAAAAGAAAAACATTAACTACAAAAATGAGACTGAAAAGTTTGTTATATGAAAACCTTTAATCATCTTCACAAACCACAACAGAAGTAACTGTGCTCAGCTGTATTTCAGCTTGGGTTTGAAGAATATGACATAATCAATAACGGCATGCTGAAAAGCCAACCAAAATGGCTGAGCAATATTTCATTTTTAATCGTCAAGTAGTTTGTTTTTAGTCACTAACAGTAAGCCAGTAGTCTATTTATTTTATTTGGGATTTTCCTGCAGAATTACTCAAATGTGAGGTCAACAATTTTGTACCTGTGGTCATTCAATCTGCAAACTACAAACAAAACTGTTTGACTGTCAGCAGACCAAGAGACATTCAAAACTGATCTTACAGAAAGTTTGAAGTCCTGACAGCAGATGGCGCTACATTCAAATAAACCACTGCTGCTTTCACTGTCCTTTGGTTTGATTTGTGCCACTCTGCTGCTTGAACTTGCAGCTTTCCTGTCATAGCGAGGCCTGAAAGGGACACCTAAATCAGAGTTAAGTTTTCAGCACCTTTAAACTGACTTGTTTGATCCCTGGCCTTTGGAACAAGGCAAATTATTAATTGCAGTTGACTGTTTCAGGCTTGTTTAAGCCTACATATTTATGGAAAAAAAAGAAAAAGGCAAATCAACAGTTGTTCTTTTCAGGAAGTTTTTCCTTGTTTCAGGTAGCTTCACTTTCTGTCCTGTTGGGTTCTCCTGTCTTTTGTGACTACCTGCCCGCCCCTGAATGTTGTCACCTGATACCAATTATCCCGCCCTCCTTTGTCAGTCTTCTTTTTAAAAATGGGAACTGAAAAAAAAAATGTTTCACTGTGCCATCATATTACTGGGGCTACCCTGAATTTCCCTCAGTACCTGTATAAAGTGAGGGTCATTTCAGTGGAACAGGCTCCTGATTCAGACCCCCAACCTTTTTAACATGTTGAGTTCTAGTTGCTTCCATCAGGGCTAGGTCTCCCAAAAGGCAGCGCTAACTTACAGATTTAAAAACCAAATTAAAAATCAATATCAAATGAAACAAAAAAACAACTATAACTCTGAATGTCATGTCATTTTCTTCCACGATTCCTGGTCACCATTTAGGAAAACAGTGTTTTCTGAAAGACTGAAAATGTAAAGTAGCATGCCAGCATGCCATAATAAACAACAGCACTGACAAAATAGTGAAAAAGTAACAGGAGGAATTGGTCAGCAGAACAAAAGTAAACAGAACACTGTTCCAAAGTCTTGATGCCAAAACCTGCATATATTGATTTGAACTTGGACTTTGTAGGGGCCAATATTTCTGATCTGCCTTTAAAACTCAGTGGACGTCCACATTTGGTCTATTCTTTGACCAACCCTGCAGTTACAGAACCAGCTCTATAACTGCAGTTGTGTTTCAGGAATCTTCATTGACTTCAAAACTGAGAAGATGGGAACTTGTCTGGTTTTGGTGCTTCTGCTGTCCATCTGCAGCCTCTCCTTTAGTCAAGGTAATACATGCTATATGTCTTGGAGTTTCACCACTTTTATGTGTACATTTCTAGATGTAATTGTGTGGGGCTTTTTCATTTTTTTTTTAGAATGCAATCAACAGCTTAAGGAGAACGTGGATTTCCCGGGAACAGACATAAAATTTATCTACGCTGCTGATGTTGAGCACTGTCAGCACCTTTGCACCCAGCACGCCAACTGTCTCTTCTTTACCTTTATTCGGGCAGACTGGACCAGAGATAACAGGTACAAAACAAGCAACACACAGATAATTAGGGAATAATAAATAGGTAAAGTAGGTAATAATTCATCTTCTGAGTGATCTACCGTATTCATAAAAAAGGACAGTGGAAGAACATTTCAACATAAAACATTAGAAAGCTGGGGCAAAGATCAGCCCAATATTACAAAAATTTAATAATTTAATATAATTTAATGTAATAATTGTATCTTTTGCTGGTTTCAAAACACAATGTAAAAGAAAGTGTGTGTGCAGAGTGTAGTCTGAGCTCTTTCACAGCAATAGATTAAAGGTATGATCTAAAAACTGCTGTATTTAACTTATTTAGTTATCATATATGTACTTAGTCTTTCAATAAGGCTCCTAATATTTTTGTCTGTTTGTGGAAGTTTACACACACAAAATAAATTCCCCTCTCTGCAGGCACTTCTACTGCTACATCAAGAACACCCCTAATGGACGGCCCAAAGTTGAGACTCCTCTGCTGGGAGTCACCTCTGGATATTCTCTCAAATCCTGCAACCCAGAGCCAGGTAGGCACACAGCCATTTTAAATAACAATGACAACCATTGATGCAAGCTCTCCTTTATTCTGTCTGCTTGTCTCCCAGAGGTTTGTCTGTCTAAGGTCTACCAGAACATAGACTTCTATGGGGCCGACTACCAAACCTTGTTCACAGCCGATTATGAGGAGTGTCAGAGAGCCTGCACACAGGACCCTTCCTGTCAGTTCTTTACCTTTGTCAATGAAGTCTTTACACCAGAGAGGATCAGGTAAACCTTGATTAAATCTTCATCTTATACCGAAAAAGAAATGCACTATTATACGTATATTACCCATGTTCTCCTGCTGCTTATATATCAGCATTTATTGTCAGACAGTGACCTCTTGTGGTAATTACAGGTAAAATAACAGGTGACGTACAATAAAGTGTGCAAAAATACACACCCTATCACCCACAAGGCTGGTGTTAGTGTCCCCTGTAGAAACAAGTCACTGAAGTTCAGTTTCCCATGTGAACCACATGTTTAAACTGTAATTGTTTCACAACGTTAAACTAGAAAAGCACTCAGAGTCCGCCAAGGAAATAGGGTAAGTTACTCAATACCAAATTGCACACTTGAAGGATTATATTGGAAGAGTGTATTTTGGGAGCACACTGGCATTGACATATTTCATCCACTAGATGGTGGCAGTAAGTGAAGGCAATATGGTCACTGATGCAATAATATAAATTCACAATATACATTCAAGCTAGTGTTCCGGAAAACCAGTCACCACCAAAATCTAATCACCTGTTCCATGTCCCAGTACACACGTTGTCCACAAATTTCATCCAAATCCGTGCAGAACTTTTTGAGTTATTTTGTACACAAACAGACAAACGTCTGCGAAAACATGACCTCCTTGACAGAGGTAATAAAATGAGAAGATATCATACAAGCTGTTGTATGTAGCTTGTTTTTAAATCCTACCAAAGGAAGATTCTCTTTGCAGTGTGGCAAAATGGCACAAGCTCTACAATTCACTAATTATGCTATTTCTTGTCCTTTTTTTTAGGTACAAGTGCCACCTTAAATTTAGCTGGTCAGTACCAAAGACTCCTATTGTAGAAAAAAAGGTTGGTGTAACATCTGGATTCTCCCACATCACAGCATTCACACAGCAAGTGTCTAAAACAGGTACACCAGCAGTCATACCAAAAGCATTAGGAAATTGTTTTATCTTTTTTATATAATCTTGTTGTATTATCTGTGTTTTGTACAGCGTGTCAGGGTAAACTTTTTCCAAACATGGACATCCCAGGAAGTGACCTTGAGGTTTCCGCTGCTGCGTCTCCTGAACACTGCCAGGCAATGTGCTCTACTCATCCATCCTGCACCTACTTCTCCTTTGCCAGGTAGACTGTGTGTTTCACAAACTTTCTCAGACTGAAACTTAAATTTACATAACTTTTTGTCTCTTTTATGTCCAAAAAGGCAAGGCAGTGTATAATTAGAAAGCGCTGATTTATTGTAGCAACTTAGCTGACAGTATCTTAACAGACCTGATCTTCCTAAATATTTGGTTTGTCCTATTAAGTCAGATCTGTACCCTACTTTACATTATTTTACAAATGTAAATACGCTTTTCTTTTATTCTTTTCTCAAGGTTTAATTTTCTTTCTCTTTTTTTGAAACAGTAATAACTTCAATTGTTACCTGAAAGGCAACAGAAATGAAATGGTGACGGTAGCTAAACAAGGAGTCACATCTGGATTACCAGCACGGTTCTGTCAGCTGGATAACAGTATGTATCACTAAACAACACTAAAACTTTGGGTAGAAGAGACAGACCGTCTGTGAATCCACTTACTCAATAACTTAATGTTGTACATGCATCACCACAACAGATATTTTTGAAGACCAGCCTGGCAGTTAACATTGCACTAGTTAGCTTGACGAAGTGCCAATATGATTTTGTTTCACATATTTTGAACTACGGATTGTTCAAAATTCACTAGTGGGGTGTGAATGCAACACCTTATGGCAGGGGTGTAACAATACATTAACATGATCCAATGCAATTGATGCAAAGTGAAAATGGATACACAGGGCTGGGCAATATTCTGTATAAATAATAATATTAGCATAAGTGTTGTATTTTCCTGGCCCCATTACAGTAAATAGATGTATGCTTTTCTGAATTTAACAGACTGCTTTATGATTAATCTTTAACTCCACTTTATAGTTGTTCTTTTTTATTTTTCATAGCCAATTTAGCTGTGCTTTGAACTCTGAGGGCCAAATTCACAAAGAATGAATTGCCGTCGCTGAGAGCAATATGAATTGCGCATCACTTGTAATCGCTGTCTGCCCCGTCAGAAGGACCAGTATACTTAATACACTAAATACACTGCGCCAATTATATCACAGTGCAAACACGGCCATAAAGTTTTGAAGCTGAGCGCAATTTGCCTCCTTTTTAAACATTACTGCAATTATCCAAGTGGCAGATTTGAAATATGCTCGAGGTTAATGTGTGGGTGGTTGTGACGGGTGAAGCCCTGAATAACTCAAAATCAGAAATGTACCTGGGCTGGGCTTGTGCTGTTATCTATATATATATAATTAAGCAGCCGCCAAATCCTTGCAATCCTTTTGTGAATTTGCCCCTGAGTCCTGTAACTGCTGAGAATAAATAGTTTTATGATGCAAACAATAAAAAATAAAGCATTTTGCTTTATCCTTCCAGTTTATTGTTAGTGAAGTATTTCCTTATTTTATCCAGCAGCAGAAGTGTAACGCTGTTCCTCTCTGCCAACAGACTGGGTAAAGGTTAGTCACATAGGAGTTGATTTCCGAGGTTCTGACATTCGCTTCGAGCTGATGGACGATGCAGACACATGTCAGAGGACCTGTACTCAGGATCCAAACTGCCAGTTCTACGCCTACGTCGATGTAAAGTTCTTTGACAGCACATACCGGTACAGTATATTCTTCATGCAGAAATGTATATTGGCATGACATTTAATTTTATTATCACTCAACATAAGACAACATAAGCTTAAAATGATAATTTGATGACTGTAATAATGGAGCCTGATTGTTGTTATATATTTTTTGTTGCAGGCGCCGCTGCTATCTCAAGCGTGTCATCACCATGCCTGCCCCTCCTAAAGTTACCAAACTGCCCAATGTTGTATCAGGGTTCCACCAGAGGAACTGTGTGTAGAGTGCTCTGCACGCACACACACACACAAATAAACAGATATCTCAAATGTGCTCTGAACTACCTCAGCTGGAGATTGCCTTTAAGGATCTGGTGAATTATTATCGCTTGTCATCTAAATCAGGTTTACAGGTCATATTTTAAATAACATATAACTGCAGTATTAACAGATGTATGTAGGGCTCATATGGAGGTAGACCATGGCAGTTTATATTACAGAATATATGGCGAGAGACTGTTTGGACCTGTGTTGGTCCTGACCTTGAATATGAATGATGGTCTAAAAGGCATCAAGCCCTCACAGCACTGTTTTGGATAAAGTTTTCCAATAAAGTTTATTTCCCTAAATCAATTATTGCGTTAGTGTATTTGTGATCTGTGTAAATTACAGTATCAATCTTTTGCTAGTAGAGAAAAGCCTGAAAATTAACACAGGCAAATGTATTTGTCCTGTATGTTTGTATGAAAAACCTTCACCACTGACATTACCTAAAACCTTCCTTTCAATATACAGACTGATTGCCAACAGAAACTGTGAAGCAGGGGGAATTAAAGGAGTCAACAGTGACACCTGGTGGCATTATTCAGACATGGCAGAGAAAAATAAATGCTTCAGTCATGTAGTCAAGATTATATGAAAATTGAATTGAATTGTCTTTATTGTCATTGTACCAGTACAACGGTGTGTTTAAGCCGTCATAGCAGTGGAAGACAGATAACTGGCCCTCATGCAAAAATATTTGGCCCCTGATGAAAACTTAGAATTTCACTTTATAGTTCACATTAAAATGTTAATACATTTTTACATAATTATACTGTAGGGAACAATAAATCTATAAAGATCATGTTCATCCAAATGAATGTGACCTCACTGAGCAGCTATGAACAGCAGCCACAATATCAGTTACATCTCCAGCCTCATGGCACCACACAGAACATACATTCATGTATATGAGGGATTTTAATACAATGAGCATTTAGTCAAATTTTTGGCCCCTACTACAGCCAATAGACCTGAGAGGCTCACCAGGTCATAAAAACTTATATTCCAGCAGTACATAGCACAACTAGCTAAAACTAATACAGTCTTCTAAACAACATATGCATGGCTTTTTAAGTTCATGACTCCTAAAACGATCCTTATTTACTGACCATCTTTTTGAGTTGTTACCTCCGCCAAGGCCAAGGGCCAGGGACAGACTCTGTCTGTCTGTCTGTCTGTCAGACGTTTCAAAAGCTAGTAACTGGGGCGTTAAATGACACGTGAAATGTTAAAAAGCAGACACGTGACACAAAATGTTCTTAAAAGTCGCGTGCTATTTGAACTCCTTCCCATTAGATCAAGTTGAGTGCTCGGATGCTTTTTTATCTTGCAGCCACATTTCATCTTATTTTTGATGACAAAAAAAAAGCATGTGTATTTTTATATGTGCACAAACTTAATGATGCTGTTTTTGTGTTTTAGGTGCCTCTGTTTGCTCAAGCGTGTCATCACCCTGCCAGCTCCTCCTAAAGTTACCAAACTGGCCAATGTCGTGTCAGGATTCTCCCTGAAGAACTGTGTGGACGGTGCTCCACAGACACGCACATAGACAGACACTGAAACACATGTGCGATTCATTAAAAGATTCAGCACTTCATGGGTGAGTTTGTTTACACGTCAGAGGAGAAATCTCTCACTTCCTGATTTCCTGGCTCTCTCACTTCTGCCTCCTCCCGGCATCTTTTCCTCTTTCAGCTGGAACCACAACGTCAGTCTATGTTGTACACCCTCACAAACACACTTCCCTCCTTCTCTCCCTGTCGTTCCCTCCCCTCCGTCCTCTCTTCTCCCTCCAGCCTCCCCTCCCCCGTGGGAAACCCAGCGCAGTGTGACTGTGGTTGTCCTTCCTGGAAGCTGTGGTGGTGACTCTGGCTCCTCCGCTCAGAGGCTAGAATAGTGCCAGCCAGCCTGTGAGCGGCTATGTTTGTGTGTCGTCTGTGTGTGTGTGTGCACGCATGCACCCTCCACAAACATTCCACCACCGTACCGTCCGTCCGACCGCCGGCCGGCCTCGCACGAGAGCCACGCCGCCACCGCGGTTCAGTCCTGACGCCAGCCCTGAAGACTCACATTACACACACACACACATACACAAGACGTGTGTGCGCACAACACCACATAAACAAAACACTCAGCAAGGCACAAACACACACACAGCGCAGGGCAGCGAGCACATGAGTCTGGCTTAAGCACACACTAGCACACTCACTCAAATAAACAATATGCACTTTGCGGAACACACACATTTTTGGACCGCAGACCACAGACATTGCATCCTGAAGTAGATCAAAGTGTTCTCGAGCAGTAAACACACACAAGGCTCTTCTCTGCTCTCTCATCCCCGCGGAGCTGTTTTGGTGAAGCACGGCACAATTATGCTGATCTTCTTGAGAAACAACTCGTTGCAACTGTCATTCATCATTGTTCGAGGGTTTCTCGTGCACCCTGTACGTGCTGGCCCACTCTCGGTGATTCACACTATTTCTTTTCCTTTCCTCTTAAACCCTCACAATCCCTCTCATCTCTGCTTAACCCTGTCTCCTGCCTCCCCACCACCCTGTTATTGAACGTCTACGCCAAATCAGTCACCCAACCACAGCCCTTCAGATCTTTTTCTTTGTTTTCCCTTCTCTCGGTCTCTCCATCCTCCCTCTCGCCCTCTTCTTTACTGTCTGTCCATTGTTGAGGAGACAGTGGCGCAGACAAACAGGGAGAGAAGATATCCGCTGGTGTACCACAAGATTGGAGAGAAAGAATGGCAGAGAGACAGCAGAAGAGGAGAGGAAGATACATAGACTGATATGAGGGTAAAGTTAATTACAGGGGACTGCCAATTAGAGGGCAAAGAGATGGGTCTGTTTGCCTCGCCGCGGCATCCCAAAAACATCACCAGCTCCCACCATGTTTATCCTCTGCAGCCACAAGACCACAGCTCCCATCAGCCATCACTGGAGACAGCGTAGATACAGAGGGGGTTACGGCTGGAGAACATGCAAACAGTGTTTGCAGACATTGCTAATATGGATAAGTGGCTAACATGGAGCTTGCAACCATTTCTTCTCCATTTGTATTAATAGATGGCTGTAAGCATATGTTTCCGTTTACTTTGAAAAACCACACAGAAAAACATAAACAAAGGTAAAGGCACTTCGTTTTTATAGAGATTTTTGTCAAACATTCTTCAGACTTGGAAAATATAATCAAATGTATAAATGTTTCGAAAAAAACAAACAAATATCACAGTTAAAATATCAGTAAAAACTCAACACGTTGAGTGTCGTATATAATATGGCTCTGTTGGACAATGTTTATGTTTGTCAAGCAAGATCGTGACCAGCAATTTATTCAAATCTGTTCTTTCACATTCCTTCATGTTTCCATTATATATGATTGTGATTATCTGAAACTTCAACCACAGTCTGATATGGCTTTTAGAGTCCCTCCAAAGCAGAGACGACCATCAAAGATTCAATCAGTCTTTCTCCAACGGTTTCATGTTTGCTACACGGTGCACATGGGAGCTCCATGTCCGATGTACAGAGTTCATTTGGAAAGAAAAACCAGAGTTGACCTTCAGAAAGCTCCGATCTCAGTCCCCCATCCCTGGGCTGGCTTGGCTGGTCCGCTCAGGCCCCTGCGCTGGGCTGTGGGAGACCCCAGAGGTGCGAAGGGCCTGAATGAGACTTGCAGTGGGGCAGAAGATGATAAAGTAGCAGAGGAGGAGGAGGAGGGAGAGGAAGAGGAAGGGGTGGGGAGGGGAAGAGGCGAGGCCCTGGTGGCGCTGTGAGGGGACGGCTGGGTTGGTCTAGAGGGGGCCAGGACCGGGGACGCTGCCAGGGAGGGCACCCTGTGGACGGTGGCCAGGGCTGTGGGCGCAAGGAGTGGTGGTACACCCTGCTGGCAGCCAGCCAGGGGGCCGAGGCGGAGGGAGGCGGGCGAAGGGTAGCTCCCCAGCAAGGCCAGATCTCTTCTCCCACTGGGGAAGGGAGGTGAGGAGGAGGCTGGTGAGGTGGGTGAGATCTGAGGGAAGGACGCCCACGGCCAGGGAGGAAAGGGCAGAGCGGAGGCTGGGGGCGTCTGCAGGAGAAGGGGGTCTAGCTCGCTTGCACAGTGGGAAAGATGGGAGACAAGGCGGGCTCCTATGGGGTCCGGGGACTCCCCGTCCAGGGAGCTGAGGTACCGCACCACCTCTCCAACACACTCCCTAAAGCCCAAAGTCCTGTAGTCGACTGCCAGAGCCCTCGCATCGAAATAACCTGAGAGAGAAAAAGACAGTGAGTCATAGTAATGGAATGCAGTTAGTCATGAAAAATATAATTACTGCCCTTATAAAAATATCACATGTAAAAAGGCTATTTTCACTGAACTAAATATGTTTACATGTGAAAATGTCACATCATATATAAGCTAGTAATTTTCATGAGTGATTGGAATTTTTCGCATTTAAAGGAAAATGTTCACATTCTAAAATGTCTTTTTTTAAATGTATTTTTTTTTACCAATGATGGATAAAGAATTCAGATCCCTTACTTAAGTAAAAGTTCTAATACCACACTGAATATTTACTCCACTGCAAGTAAAAGTCCTGCATTAAAAAATTACTTCAGTAAAAGTTAAAAAGTATCAGCATCAAAATGCATTTAAAGTAATAAAAGTAAAAGTTCTTATTATGCAGAATGGACCCACTCAGATTGTTATATGTTCCAAATATATTATTGTTTGGTTGTTTTTGATGCTTTTATGTAAGCAGCATTTTACTGTTGCCAAGGTTGGGCTCATTTTAATGGTGGTTTAATTTTTAAGAATGTATAATCACTTTAAATTGGTCATATGTTTCAAGTTAAATCTTGATCTGAAAAAGTATCTCAGTATTTAAATTACAGTACTTGAGTAAATGTACCAGGTTACATTCCACCACTGATTTCCACACATTGAATGTTTTACATGTGAAAAGAAAATAATGTGATGTGAACAGAAGATTTTCAGAAGTGATGATTCCACACATTCATATGTTGTTGTCTTTTGTTACAGATGGATTACAAATTCCACATGTGGAAGCATAATATGGCATATGAAATCAAGTGAAACTCCTTCACTCACATGCTGTATGCTTTATATTTTGCTATAAAAGGGATTTATATTGCAAGCAACGATCGCAAGTCTCACCTTTTCCTCCCATGGCATGCAGGAGTTTGAGGTGGTCCACAGTCATCTGCAGGATCTCTGCTTTCTCCAGCTTAGACGAACCCTGCAGGGGAAATGAGCAACAACAGTTGCAACAGATTTAAAAAAAAACTTCTGTTAAAGTAGAATGATTTGAACTGATTTGTGAGCGTGCAGTCACCTGTTTCTCAAAAGCACTGGGCACCAGCCTCCTGAGCTCTGACAGGCTGTGGTTGATCCGGTCTCTGCGCCTCTTCTCTATGATCTACACAAGAAGAAGAGCAGAGGGACAGTCAGGGCCAAGCAAAACAACAAGACTAAAAAGATTAGGATCCAAGGCTATAATCCACTCACCCCTCTTCTCTTCTTTCGGGCCAGAATCTGCGAGGCGCTGCCAGGAGACATGGACCCGGTGACTGGGCTGCACCACGGAGGGAAAGGGAGGGAGAGAGAGAGATGAGGGAGATGGGGGGGATGGCGTTGGCACAGAGAGACATATGTTAACTTTGATTCTTCTGCATATTGTTATTATTACCCTCCTTAATATGACACAGAGGCGGGATGGCACATCAGCTCCCTTCAATCTAATTTGTTTTTTGGGCTCGGAGCAGCATAGGAGTGCCCGGGAGAGGAGGGAAGACGAGATTGTTTTTGGTTTAATGCGTTTCTGGACATTAGTCTCAGTGAAATGACATGCTGTTCTCCTTTCCATCTGAGCGAAAGCACTTTTAGAAAGATGATTATATAGCCTCGGGGCGATGCTTTCGCTCGCATGGGGCTCCAGCATGCTCATGGGATGTGAGCTCCTCCGAGTACAGTCACTCAATATGGATTGTGTTTGTTTGTGAACTCTCATCTTACAGGCCTGAAAGAGGCTGACAGTGTTCTTCAAAACTGCCCCACCAAAGACTTGCTGTGTTTCTATTAGATTTTAACATGAAGGCTGCCAATTTAGCTGTGTGTTTTTGTTTAGGTTTATGTTTGATGGGGCTGACTTGAAAAGGCGGCGCTGTCTTCTGTTTGCGTGTCACATGGCAATTTGATTTATCCAAACCGTCTTTAGTGTTACTGGCCTGCTGTGTGCTTGTGATGTAACCGGCGCTGCTGTAAATGTGTTTTTAAACATACTGTAGATGCACTGGTGCAAACAAGCTGTTCCCTTTAATCCACATTTCAGTAAATTCCAGACGAGGAATTTGGCAAATTCACCTAAAAAGCAGAGCGGTTTAAGTACTCGTAGACTGTGTGCGGTGTTCTTAGTAATTTTTAACACTTATTAAACATTAAACAACACAAAAATAAATTATATATTTAGTTATATATTATAGTTTAATTATATATTCAGAGATTTAAATGATTTTCCCTATCTTTTTTATTTTTTAGTTTAACTCCTTATTAAACTCCACATATTTAACTTTATGCATATGAATAAAAAATTCATAATGATACATAACTAATTCTTTGAATGTGTGCCCCCAAATTTCCTGTATATAAGAAAACAAATCTAAAAAAAAAATACATTTCAAGCCTTTAAAATATCCATATTTTTGACTGTGAATTAAATTCTAAATAAATAATAAAATAATGTAATTGTCATCACTCACACACATATTCCAACAAAGTGACTCCTCGCTGTATTTGATGCGGGTCCCTCTGTGCTGCTTTCATTGTAATTTGACAGTTACATTTTTAGGTTTTGCGTGACACTAAATTGTTCCCGAACTGGACAGGATTATTAACATATTACTGTTACATCACAACAATTTAAAATTATTAAAAAAAATACTTGATGAATAAAAGGTCAAATCTGACTCTCAAGCCTTTTAAAAATTCATATTTTGTAAGACATTTTTTTATTAAATGCATTGATTTTCAAATCAGAAAATTCTTCTCATGACTCCAACCCGTCCCCATGCTTCAGACATGACAGGCCCTAAATAATTTTTAACCTATACTTATTGTAATGCATGTCATCGAGAAATGGCCTTTATCAAACTCTGCATTTATTCACATGAGAAAGTAACAGAGCGACATTACACTTATACTTCAGTGATTACGGGAGATTTGCTGTCAGAGGCCTTTTAACTGACAGCTCAGCTCTCTAAAAAAAATAAACATTGGGGCTAATTGCAGAAAACCTTTAAGAGTAGGAATCACTTCTTTTTTTTTATTATAGCTTTATAAACCACATCTGTGACTTAAAAAACTTTTCCTGTAGTCTTTAAACTTGTCTGTAATTTTGTGCATGTCAGCCTAAGTGTCAAAATGCTTGTAAAGCCCACAGTTCACTGCCAAGGGCAAATCTGTCCCCAGCTACTAATCCCAGCTGTACACCATGTCATTTTCCTGTAAAGTGTGACTGGAGGGCATGTGTTACGAGCTCAGGTGTGGTTGGCGGGTGCTCACCAATAGCTGTCTTCTTGTCCCACGTCAATAAACTCGTCTGTGTCCGAGTCTGGGGAGCTGTAGTCGTGAGGTCTCTTCATGTCTGCGTCCCTTCCTGGACGGATGATGGACTGAGGGGTTTGTGTGATCCTGTCGGCCGCTCTCTCTCTCTCTGCAGCACGCTGAGGACTGTCTCTCGTGTGGACGAAGCGCTCACCCTGTGTGCCCCTCACTCTGTTTCTCCGGTGCAGTTACTTATAAAAGCCTTGTTGTCCTTAGTTACTTCTTGTCACTTGTGTTTGTTTTGTTGTTGTTTCTTCATGCGTCTTCTGTCCTTTTCCTCTGTGAGTCAGCGGTGCCACTTGATCGACCCCCAAGGGCCCATGACAACTAAGAAAATTCACAAGCTGCTTTAGTCTTTTACTCTATCACTGGCATCCAATCATAGTCTCTCGCTCTCTCTCTCTGTTATTTCTCTCTTGGCTCTCTCTCTCTGTCACAGCCACCCAATGACAAAATAGGACTTTGGCAGTTGGGGCAGGGTTGCCAGTTTTGGCTCCCCCGCCTCTCCTCCCTGTCCCTCCTCCCTCCCTTTAATCTGGCCTTCCCCAGCTTGTCACCCTACCCCTCCCAACCCCCCCGGCCCCATCTTTCCACCCCTTTGCTCAGTCATCCTCAGTCAATTAGCCTCCAATCTCATCCTGCTCTCCTTCCTTCCTTCTTTCTGTCCTCCTTTCTGACTATTTCTGCTCCTTTAATTACACTGCTTTGTAGAACAATGGCAGCAGGAGGGAGGGACGGAGAGAGGTGAGGAGTGTGGGAATGATGGACTGTGAAAGCACTCCATCATCCACGGGGGATTGTGTGACAGTGCATAAAGCATGACTCTCACACAAGCGCACAGGTGACTTGGAGAATGGCGTTATTGAACTGCTTTTTGGAAGAGAGACAAGCAGCAGAAAGAAAAAGCCCTGTAGTGATACAAAGACGGACCTCAAGGCATCTGTCAGTGATCAGCAAAGAACCACAAAATGATGAAAATTTTTAAAAAATTGTGCATATTTCTACTTAACCATCTATATACTATACTTCGTGTTTCAACAATTGACAGTTGAATTGTCAATGTATAGTTTGCATCGATCAGGTTTCCATATACGACTGCACATGACATGAAAGAAGCTAAATGTTTTAAACCTATTATCCTTGACTTTTAGCTAGCTTTTTCAATTGTTCACCTGTTACAGCTAATTATTTCAAGTTGATCCGTTACTTTAACAGAGGCAGCTTTTTTTTGGTTGGCTACATTTAACTTCGTAAACTATTTCAACTGTCAACATGCGTTACACTTAGCTAACTGTGTATCCATTGCTTTAAAGGTAACTATTTAAACCGTTAATGCATTAGGGTATTTTTAGCCAGCTGTTCTAATTACTCATCCCTTAGTATACATTAGCTACGTTTAGCTAACTATTTTAGCTTTTTACGTGTTACTTTTAGCTTAATGTTTTAATATTTTTTCCATTGCTTTTAAACAAAAAAAAAATCAACTGATAATGCATGAGGCTACTTTTAGCTATTTTTCTTTTGATAATTTATCCCTTAGTATCCATAAGCTACTTTTAAGTAACAGTTTTAACTATTAATGCATCTTAGCTTACTGTTTCAGTTTTCACTTTTAGATAACTATTCTAAACATTTGTCCTGTACTATCCATTCCATACTATTTTAACTTATTAATGCATTACTTTTAACTTACTGTTTTTAACTACCTTTAAGTTACTTTTATCTAACTTTTCCAACTGTTAATATCATTATTTTATCCATTACATTTCACTAATTATTTCAACTGTTTCAACTTACAACCGAATGTGTTAATGCAAAATGTATCCATTTAATTTAGCTTTAGGCCACTTCAGCTGTGTACATTTAGCCTGGTTGGGAATCAGAGGATTATATCATATGTGAAAATATGACTTTTGGCACAGGTTCAGCTGTATTTTGTATTTTTTTCAAAAATCATGTCGAACAAATCCTGCAGCTGAGAAAGCGAGCTTTGAGCAAACCTTTAAACACATCTTTAAACCTGTGTGTATGTGTCAGTGTGTGGCCGGATGAGGGCAGGTACTGAGGGGTCAAGAGAGGAATCAGCCCAGTGAGTGTCTGAACATCTGGGCTCTTCACTTGACAAGATAGCGTTCCTTCTATGCTCATACACACACTAACGCAGACACACACACACACACACAGACTCGGTTCCTTGCAGCACTCAGCGCTCGGTTCCGCTGCCACCGTGGGAAGATTGCTGGTACAGATTGCCATGGAAACACGAGGCCCAGGCGCCCGTTGTTAGGAGCAATGCCTGACTGACCCAGCGGTGTGTGCATATGTGTGTGTGAAAGACGGAGTGAGGCCAAGTGGCATGCCCCCTTCCACACAATGCCCAGCTGAGTGTGTCTCTTCCTGCCTGGCAGACTGGAAGGGTGTGTTAGTTTAAACATACTACAATGCATGAGAGTGCGAGATCTTTGTGAAAGTTTTTTGAGCAGGGAAAGCCTTTTTTATGAACTTTTATGCACTAAAATCAGGAATATTTTGATTTACCTCTCTTTTTCTTTGTCTCTTTTCAGATCATGTGCTTTAAACAGCTTTGTTTTTCTGTTTATCTCTCTTGCATCAAATGTAACTGAGCCCTGCCCGCCTGCATTTTGTCATATCATACATGTAAAGTAATAGAGTAACTTAAAACATGTGCATGTGCGTGTGTTTGTAATACCCAAGTGTCAGTAATCAGTGTGACCATCACCAGGGGGCTTATAGTGTGGTGAGTATGAGTCAGGACGAACAGAAAAGAGAAATCCCTCTCTGTCCCCCTCCCTCTAAACAACCCCCCTCCACATATCCTTTCATTACCAATCATTCCTTAATTCAGATCTGGATCTCATTTCAGCATCAGAAACCGGGGAAGAAAGAGTCTGAAAGAAAAGAGACATCTATGAAGTCAGGCTTCAGTCTCGTCTCTGTTGTTATTTTTATCACCCACCCAACCTTCTCTTCAAAGAATAACTTTCCTCTCTGTATCACCACTCTTTCTCGTTTCTTTGTTGTTGTTTTTTGAAATGAAATCGCTCTGGTTTCACTCACAGTCAGTCCCAGTTGTTCCAGGGTGATGAGGCAAGTTGCGCAAAAAACACGCACAAAGTGGAAAGTAATTATGAAGATGAATGAACGAATAAATAAATAAGTTAATTATGAAAATAGTTTCATGGTGGGGGTGTGTGTGAAGGGATTTTGATGGAGAGAAACATAAGAGGAAGAGAGAGAAAGCTGGCTCTGGATGGCGGGATGGAATTCTGGGAGATTTCTGGCGATCTTGGTCGGCCACTTCAAGTCCTCTCCCTCTCATCCCTCCAAACCACAACAAGGAGACGTCCCTTATTGAAATTAACAAGCTCATACTTTTACAATTTGCGCACACACGCACACATGCGCAACTTCGAATATGAACGTGTGAACGCTCAGGGACATACACACATCTGATTCATACAAGCGCGCACACACGCAGCTCCTTCACACGAATGCGGACAGTGCATACCCACAATTTATAAGGCACAAACACTCAGCTGCAATTATTGCTTCTGATGCATGACTATTGCTATTGTTTGAAAGTCTGTGAGATGGAACCAGCTCAGCAGGATATTTTGTTTGTGACTTTCCTCTGCGTTCATGTCAAACTAAATAACTGCTCAGATACGTCTCACTGTGTGGTGACTTTGATTATTTGTACTCTGTTTTTCAGAAACAGAAAGCCAACATTATTTTCCTGAAATGTAGATACTCAAGGGAATTGAACCTGTTCAAAGGGAAAAAATAAGTCAAACCATTAAACATCAAACAAGACGCAAAGAGGCCCATTTTATTTCTAACAGAAGAGCACAATTGCAAACAGTAGCTGTGTTAATATATCACGCAGAGAGAAGCTGCTTAAAAGTTTAAAGTGCTGTCTTGGGGCCTTCAAACAATGTCTCATTTCTGTGTGTACACCATAAAACATTCAGGATTATTTTTTAAAACTTTTAGAGATATTAGAGATATTTTCTGTGATTTACATCCATAAGCACAAAAATATGTTGGAATAAAATCAAAAGCAGTTTTCCATGCAGCACAATTATAAACAAAGATACAAACACATTTTAATTTGCCTCAGGTGGTGAAAATGGCATAAAGTGAATTACAGGAATGAGGCAGATATGCTAAATTTGCACATTTGCACAGGTTGACATTTTGTAACTCAAGAAAATGATGATTTGTTTTGAAGTGTTGAGATTCTACTGCAAAGCCTAGCCTAGATCAATCCAAACTCCATTCAGAAAGCATGCATTTTAAAAGTTCTTTGCTTGTCCTCTTGTGGATAGACCTGAAATAGCATTCAAGTTTTCCAAAAATCATCACGATGTAGCTATTTTAATTCGGCCGATGTGTGACTTGCGAGATACAGTGACTAGCTAATAATTCTGACATGCCACTCATGAAACTGCCCTAAACGGCTAACTGCAGTTGACAAGGAACGTCTGAAGTTGGTTTCCACACTCTAGCTAACAGTTCATCAAACTGGCCACTGGAAGCGGAAAGTATTCAGATGCAGTTCCTGGAGGAAGTGGTGAAATGATGATGTTAAAACAAGTCAATGTTTTTGAGTGACTTCCTGTGATTCCACAGCTGATACAGCATTACAGACTAATAGCATTTAGCTTTAGGAATGGAGGTTATTAGGCTGTCATGTCTTTCCTGCTTGAAAATGGACCAAGCACTGTCCCAACCTGCACGTGTCACTCTATGCTAGATCACACGTTTCGTTGCTCTGATTGGTTGTTGGTTAACTTCATGCTAACGTTGGATGTAATGTCAAACTATTTTTTAATTATGTTCTTACATAGGGAATTATTTCTTTTTTCAAACCATGATATTGTCCTAAACCTAACCAAGTAGTTTTGTTGAATAAAGCTGACTGTTGCTAATAACCTGCCATTGAGGCAGGTCAATGCCAAGTATTTCTGTGGCCTTACAGAATGGCATGGGTTTAATTTTGAAAAATGAGGTGCTAATTCAGGAAACGCTCCTGTGACGATAGGACTTTTTGGATAACCATGGTCTATGCTCAAAAACTGTAAGGAAACATTCATGAGAGTAGCATTGATGTAGCCCAATTAACTCCTCAGATGTAATTAAATAGCATTAGTCAGAAGGAAATGTTTGTTCGCTGTCTAGATCCCCTGCCGAGAATATATGAAAGGCCAATTGTGGTCAAAGGAGCCCTGCATGGTGCCCTGCTGTATGCAATTGCTATTGACATACACCCAAAAAAATCCTCAGATTTCTTATTGGTATGAGGCCTTCATAGTAGTCTGCCTGTGGCTGTGCGCTCAGTCACTGGGGTCAAGATTGGATTGGCATGGGAACTGGCACCGGAGCAGCTTGGCACTGTCTAGGCTGAACCCATGAGGGAATTATCTGCCCTTCAGACACATAAGGAATGCCTGGGACCTGTGGCACTGCCCGTCTGGCCGTCTCCACGATTCACTCAGAATAACCTGGATATATGAGGCATTCCTGGGAACGCCACGTTTGTTCCTATAGGGTGTTTGCCAAAGAGCAGCATTGTGTTTTCATGATGGGATTGAGCTGATATGAGGTGTGAGTAAACCTCCAGAGAATTACGGTTGGACACAGTCGGTATATATGTTTGAGATAGCTGCTGCTGTGATTTGAGGTGTCAAGAGGGCAGGAGGGCTGCAGCGATGGGTCATGCTGCCTGACAGAGAGCGAGAGACATAGAGAGAGAACAGAGAGAGAGAGAGAGTCCTCCCTCCTTATCCGGCTCCCCTACACACAGATAAATAAAGAGGCTAAAAGCCGAAGAGAAGAAGCAGAAAGGAACTTTTGTGGCTTCCGAGTGGGGTCCCTTTCATGGCGGTTCCCACAGCACTAGGCCTGTGATGACATTCACCATGTTTCACACACACACACATACACACGCTGATGGGCCCTGTGACTGCGGTGACTTTCGCTGGTGCCGGGCCCCAGACGGGACGGCGAGGGCCCCGAGAGCCACAGGCAGCCATTGTGCTGTCGCCGCGGAAACCAGCCTCTTTATGTCAGACATGTTTTTCTGTTTGTTTTCTTTTTTATGTCTTTAATGTGGGCAAGGGGGAATGTTTCCCCTCACATCCCCCCCCGCCTCCCTCCTGACTGCTCTGCGTTATTTCCCCCCAATACCCATCTTCCTCCTCCCCCTCCCCCTCCCCCTCCCACCAATCCATCCACATTTGTTTCTCCTCTTTTCCTCCCCCCCTTCCACTCCCTTCCTCCCTTATGTTGTCTCCCCCCTTTTTCCCCTGGAGATCGTCATTTGTAAAGCTCTTTGCTTGGACAGCCCGTATCTTTGTCGTGGTGTTGCGGCCTCCCTCTCACTCAGCTCCTTTTTATCTGTACTTCATGAGGTTTTGGCACAAACTGGCACTTTTTCTTCCTGAACTGAAAAAAAACAACAACAACAATGCGCACAACTCTAAAACAACAAAACCTTTCCCCAAAAGAATTCTGCCTTTCCCACGCTAAGCCAATTTTCTTCACAAGATTAAACAAACTCCCAATGACAAAATGAAAGAAACGGGGAGGAGGGGGTGAAGAGGAATCTGGTTATGATTCCAGTCTCCAGCAGAGGATGCCCCAAAGTCCTCCAATGAGAAAAACAAACCTGAAAAAAGCCAACTGTTACTATTTTTAAGTGCTTAAAGAATGTCGTTCTGTGCCATGAGTCAAAGGCACGCCGGCCCTCGTCCGTAATCAGTTCATTCTGACTGCACTCCTCCGCCACATCACACACAGGACGCAATCTTTTATGAGCCGCAGAGAAAGAGGAGGAGGAAAAAGGGGAAAGTGAAAAATGAAAGAGTTCAAGGCTAATCCACTGTGTCCCCTCAGCCATGCATGCGACTGTGCCTCATTTGATGACTGGGGGTTTTAAGACTCAGCTAATATTAGCCACTGTAAACTAGTTTTGCTCAGGCGTTTTCACTTGGAAGCTGACTATCATTCAAGTTTATGGAGGAGACTAATTTTTATTGCACGGAGTCATGTGATGCTTAATCCCTCTATCAGCGTTCTATTTTTGTCAAAGAAAATGGCGTTCACTGTTGCAATTCTGAAAGGAAAAGCACATGAAAAGGATGTTTTTAAAAGAGAAAAACATATGAATCTATTTCCCGTTATCTTGGAATTCAAGGATTTAGCTGGACACCAGGTTGATTCAGAGTTGCTGTCACAGTCAGAGCCATAAACCCAGGAGAAGGTGCTCCATGCCTGTTTCATGCTGCCCGTGGCTGCTGCCTCTCTGACAGCCTCTCACTTCCCCAAATCCCTCCTATAACTTTACACCTCAGATTACGACCTTATCAGGGAGGCATCCAGCCGACACCTCGCTCCGACGGCAGCTCGGAAGAGCAGGCATAAGCCCCTGAAAACCAGCATAAAAACTTGCCGCCACTGCACCGTGGGGTCATTTTTAGCGTTCCCAGAAGGGGATTACTGTGAGTGTGCAGGGAAAAAGAGGCAGACTTTGATGGAGGATGGATGAGGGTAATGACAAACATCATTTTCATTTCCTGAGGGAAATGGTCCCATTTTTATTGGTCCCAATAGAGGCTTTATAATTAAAATAACTAGAACTAAAACAAGGAAAAACTGAACATTCATTGTGTTGTTTTTTACTGATGCCAAACTAAGTCTGTGTTATTCAGTGAAACTACTTTGGATCAATTCAGCTGCTCTAAAAACTGGCCCTGTAGCCTAGTGTGTTAGAGTGGAAATGTGATCAGAAACTATCAGTCTTTTTTTGTCTGGGGTTCCCCTGCCACCCTGTCCCAAGTAGCCCATTATTAAAGATTTATTCCAAAACTTTTCTGCTAAATGGATTATAAACTTGCTGTTCTATTAATTATATAAAGGGCTTATTATAGTTTACACGCAATTGGATTGCCAGTGTTTAGGTTACCTTGCTCAAGTTTGCATCTGTGCTATGACCACGTGGAGTTGCAGATGAGTGTCTGTACCTTTTATTTATCCATTACTTTAATGCAGCTCCAAGGAGTTTTTAATTGGTTATGGAACAGTCTCAATTTAATACTGATGCCTCTTTATGTAAGTCATAAAGAGAGGATTATTAGCGAGAAGATTGGTTATATCTATTTAGTAATTCTAAATGCCTGCCAGCTGAACAATTCTGACGTAACGAAACGAAACAATTTAGGGCACGTAGACATAAGAGTCCGTTTACATTTACTCAGACTAAGTTTTAAGTACAGCCAGTTAAAAGGAAACGTGAGGATTTCAGTATTTATATTTGTTGTTTTATTTTTATGGTTATCGTTGATAATGGGGCTCAATCAGCAAAGACAAGCCAAAGAACAACAAAAAAGCTAAAAGGTTAAATGATAGAGCATGATCGAGTAGACTCGTCAACCTCAGTCACTCATTCAACTGATGGAGAGAATTGTCCCTCTTTCTCCTAGACAAGTATATAATATTGCTATTTAATTAGTGGAATACATTATGGAGAGGTTTTAAATAATAATATGAATTGATGTTGGTGATTTAAACAAAGTTCTTTGTATAGATATATCTGCCTGCTGGAACTGGGTTGCATTTCACAGCAAAACAGCAAAAGTTATGACCCGGTTACTTAAGATAATCCAAAATCCTCATTGTAAGAAGTTTCTTCAAGGAACTATTTTCTTTTAGCCAAACCACACACTCCAAATGTATCAGTGTGCAGAAGGAAGCATACATCTACTCATGGATGAGCTCGTGCTCATGAGAGCTGCTGAGTTTTTCAAATGCATTTGAACACAACAAAACGGGTTATATTAGATTACAGATATAACACTCAAACCAAAACAATCTAGATTGATAATTAGTACGGGTAAAAAAAAGTGTTTGTGATTTTGCGGTGAACTGTCACTTTAGCATAAATATTTGGATATATCTTCAGCTGAGTAAATGATATTAGATGAGTTTTCTTAGTAACTGTTGCAGATGAACCCCCTGGTTGGGAATCACAAAGATATCGGATCATATGTCCTCCAAGTTTGCTTGATGGGTGCAAATGTAATTGCAAACGCTGTAATTTTTTTACATCAAACAAACACAGGACAATGCCTGACATAGAAGGCAGAGATCTGTGGATGTAGACAGACATAAGAGCCCTTACACATATTCACTGAAGTACACTCAACAGATGTTAATGCAAAACTGCCTTGCTGAAGGCATACTTGTGTAGTGAACTAATTCTATAGTCTACACTCTGCATGTGGCTCATGCACAAACACACGCTGTCTTTCTCAGACATGAAAACTTGCTTGAGGTCAACGCTCGAGGACGACTAGCTAACTGTATATAGTACAGGAGGCTTTGATGTTTGGACTTAGCTGTGGCACAGACAGCCAGCCAGCGCTGAGGCTCTGCGCTGCCGGAAGCTTGTGGTCTGGGACGGCTCCATTTACTACTCTGTTCTGGTGCTAAATATACAATAATAAAAAGGCTGGCAGATTTATTTCAGACTGTGATACATTTCCTCTCCGGCGAGGGAAGAAAGGGCTGAGCGAGAGACAGACGTCTCCAGATCACCGAAGAACATTAAGTGATAATTACAGAGAGAGAGATAGACAGAAGGAGAGGGAAGAGGTTTCCCCCTCTTTCTTTTCTCTTCCTCTTCCTCTGCCACCACAGAGGAGAGTGGCGTCTCCGAACTAAAGAGGGGCGCCCGCTGTATTAGACTCCCAATGATTGGCTATGATTGCATTATCTGATCCCATGAGGGATAAAAGGACAGCAACACACACACACACACACACACACCACATGCCTGTATTTCATTGCTCAGTGATCACTGCCTCCTCAGAAGTCAAACATGGCTTTTTTGAAAACATCTTAAGACGTGTAGCCATAAAAGAAAATATGATTCAAATTCAAACATCGTCTCTATCTTTTTCAAGTCAGAACACACAAGCATGTACACACACACACACTCACTCATACTCCCCTATGTACTCGACTTCACCACCAGTCCACCGCACTCCTCTCAAAGCTCTTTGATCCCCGGTCGAGGGTCCTCTCCGCGGTGCCTCTGTCTGAATTCCAGAGATTCTGGGATAATTCAAACGTTTCACGGCACATACTTGGTCCCCCCAGGAGACAGCGGCGGAGATGGAAAACGCCACCACGGTCTCTCTCCCTCCATTGTCCCTACTCTTTAATCAGGCCCTCTCTGTGGCTCGCGCTGCCACCGTGGTGTGTTGTCTCAGCCTGGGAAAATGCCGGCCTAAGTGGCTGTTATGTGCTGAGGCGCAGACCGCAGGGACCCAGAGGGGTGCTGCTGGAGCCCTCTGTGCCAGCCGTGGGTCTCCCAGTGGCTAACACACACAATGAGTGAGGTCCCAAATCTGGATGCAGCTTTACATAACAGCCATCACTGAGTCTATTTACTTTTTAGACTGAGCTTCGATCTGTAAATCATGCGCCATCATAATCACAGGCCCAAACCCAATCGTAAATCAAGAATATTATTTGTTCCTAAAGGGTTGATGGGCGTAAACCAGCGTTAAACTGCCACACAGATAGGGCACTATTGCAGAAACTCGAGTGTGATTGCTTGGCTGTGAAAGGTCTGTGGAGAGGGAGTTTCCTGCCCATATGTCAACAAAGGACCAAAACAAAGGCCTTGTGTTTCCCTGAGTCAGAACAAGAAGAAGGTCAGCAACCAGAGCTACCTCAGAGTTCAACCCATTTCAGCTTTGCTCTGGGGTAGACTTGTGTTTGGGCCGGGCAGCCGGGTCAACTGATGGTTGGCCAGCCTTCAGCCGGACACAACGCTCCATCAGGTCAAGTTTACAAGGACTGAGTCAAACCCTGCTGCTTTATACAAGTTTATATTTAGTGCTTATAAGCGTGAATAGAACTTTTATGAGGTGCCGTAAATTTCATTTTCAAAAGAGGGTGAGTATGGAGGTTCATGTACGCCTACCCTGTGGTTTCCCCAGGCCACCACGAAGCCTTTGTATTCTCCCTGTTTGCCATGGGAAAATATCTGAAACAAATGAGTCGCTTGGTCGGCACCCATCAGTGTAAAAAAACACTTCTAAGAGCTGTGGATTGTGCTGAGAGGGTGTGGCGCAGCGCCGAAGGAACTACTTGTTTACTCTTGCCATGTCCGAAAATAAAAAAAAGGGAATTATTTTCTCTCCGAAATGGAAAGCAAATAAACAAGTATTCTTGAGCAGACAATGTGGGCAGGCGCGGGCCGCCTGTGGTGCAGCAGCGGCATGCTGGACTTGGTATGAGAAGGAGGGTGACACTTTGAGGTTCTTCTGCACAACATCATCACCATGATCATCATTGTCATCATCACTATCAATAAGTTTCTGCAATAAAAAAGGCAGACGTGACCCAAACTACATAGAAGTTAAAGTAAAGAAGTAGTTTACTATCAAAAGCACAGAATTGCCATAATTAAGAGGGATGATATGGAAGCGTAACACATTCACTGGAAAAAAATGTTTCTCCTGTTTTCCTGAATTAAGAAAAGTTGCCATGGGGGGTAGATCCTGTTTTCAGAAAAACAGTGGATGCCCATTAGATTTGAACATAGTGTGAAAAATAGGATTTCAGATAATAACCCCCACAGAACCATGAAGAGGATTTTTTTCCCCCAGGGCAACTTCAGGTGGTGCCTGACACAGATAAGACCCATAATGAGGTTTTTCACCTTTATTTTTATTGATATTATTAATTTTTATTTTTCGTCGTATGAAATGCATTGCATATATTTTATTTTCATTTTAATTATATCTTTATTTATTTTTCTATCTCCAGTTCTCCAGGGATCTTCTATTAAACGTTCACGGAGCTCTCGCGGTTCCGCCTCCGACGGCTCCCGATTGGACGAATCAAGATACGTCACATAATGTCGAAAGCGGAAGTCGTTGTGTGGGACACGGGACAATGAACACTGCTAATCTTCTCTTGATGTAATAATTAAAGTTTTCGCACGTCCAGTCGCGTTATCACACAGGTGAGACTGCATTATTTGTGTTTTTATTTCCCTGTGTGTCAGCGTGCTTTGTAAAGAGGTGTTGGTGTTGTGAGTCTGCCGTTTTGCTTAATAAAATATCACCAGTAGCTACTCGGAGCTATCAACACAAGTTAGCTTATAAGCAAACACAAAGTAGAGCCATGTCACTTCTTTCCCTTCTTATTTCCTCTTTCAGGTGTGTGTATTTTTGGTCTGTATGTTTAAGCCTCGTAATCGTTAAGGGTGTTATACGTTAACCTCAGTTATTAAAACTGTTACCAGACCTAATTGGTAATAGCTCAAGATAACGTTAAGGATTTCCTGCTTCACTTTTAACCTATAATGCACTGTAATAATAACACGTGCATACTCTAATAAAGTGGAGAAGTTGCCTCCTATACAAGAAGTCACACAAGATCCTAAGACATGTAGTTAAGTTTAAATCAAATGTTTGACGTCACAGAACCAAAGAAATCCAACATCAACCTTTTGCTGGTGCCTTTTAAACTGACACACCTTTAAACGATTTTTTCTGTCTCCCTCTCCTTGGCAGGGCTCACTGGGGTACAGACATGGAAGTGCCTTGCTACCTGCCCAAACTGCTGTTTGAGCTCAATGAGCAGCGTAAGCGGGACTTCTTCTGTGACTGCAGCATCCTTGTCGAAGGCCGTGTCTTCAAGGCCCATCGTAATGTGTTGTTTGCTGGGAGTGGCTATTTCCGGGCACTTCTGGTTCACTATCTGCAGGTATATCAGTGCTCCCTAAATTATCTTATTTATAGTAGAGGCAGGCATGTGTTGGACACGACTTCTTGGAGACAAATACAATAATTAGGTTATTCATTCTTGTGTAATCAATCACTAAATATTACAAAAGTGTACATCACTTTCTATGAAAGCAGCAAAGAAGTATGTAAAAAATAAATGACTTCTTCATGGATAGTGTGAGTTGGGGCACCCAGGAAGAAAACTGGTTTGGAGGTCTGGTGTGTTTATGTGACATCTAATCCTCCATTGTTCTTGCACCTTGTTGGGTCCCTATGGATGCTAGGAATACTGAAAGCACTTTTTAAAATTTTAATGTGGTTGGATTGTGACTGCTTGAAACAGCTTCTGGTTATTTGGATCCTAAGTCTTTTTTAATTTGTCACCATTCCGTAAACACAAAACGTAATTTTGGTGGATTATTAGCACACAATCTATTTTAATGTGATTAGGAAGTTAAAAATCTAAATACTGCATGTACTACACTATATATATATATATATATATATATTTACACTATAGTATACTTAGTGTCAATTGTTTTGGCTTTATTCCCCTCTTCCTATTTAATTATAATGCCTGAATTGTTCCTGAATGTGTTTGCATGTTTGAAACATACAAAATGTGCTTTAAACATGCTTGAACATGATTTCAAAAAAGCTCTAGAAACTCTTTTTCTTTAGGGCACCTTCTAATATATGTACTTAATCTATTTTCAGGATAGTGGACAGCGCTACAGCACCGCATCATTGGACATTGTGACAGCTGATGCCTTCTCTATTATCCTGGACTTCCTTTACTCTGGCCGATTGGCCCTGAACAGAAGCAACGTCATAGAGGTGATGTCAGCAGGCAGCTACCTGCAGATGACTGATCTGGTAAACTTCTGTAAGGAATACATCCGCTCATCGTTGGAAATATGTAACAAGGAGAAGGAGAGGAACACTGAGAAGGAGAACCAGGGACAGGATGGTGGGATGGGTCCTGCGGATAGTGGCACTCCTGCTGTGACTGTGTCCAGTGGTGCAGGGGCTGCGGAGCCTCATTCACAGGCTGCAGAGGCTGACAGAGGGTCTGGTTTAGGCCCAGAGTCGGTGACCTCTGCTAGAACCCCCTTGTCCATCCCTGTCCCCACAACTCCGGGCACCAGCAGGGACATGGACAGCGACTATCATTCCAGGGAGGAATTTGCATCTGGGAGTGAAGGACAGAAGGGACACATGGATCAGACTAACCTCTCATCTTCTTCATCATCTGCTCTGACCCCGGAGTTGGTGAACCCCAAGATAGAGTACGACCCCGATGAGGAGCTTATGGAGTCCCCCGACACCAAAGACCTGGCCTCATATTCCGGGTCTTCTCTCCATAACCCTCATCATAGCAGACTGCTTCCTCCCTCTCCCTCAAATGAGCGCTCTCCTTTGGGATACAGCCCTTCCTTTAGTGCCAGGCAGCTGATGGAGATGCTGGCCAGAGGTGAAGGCCCCAGTCCTCTGGGGGACAGAGTGGGACAGCGCTTTACCCAAGGACTAGGTAGCAGCACAGGAGGAGGAAGAATGGACGAAGGTTTAGGGTTTGTGGGATCATCTATCATGGAGATCCAGTCTGATTGGCTCGGAGAGGACACAGGTAACTGCCAAGATCAGCCCAAGCTGCATATAGCCTCTGCTAACATACGTTTCACTGCAGGCTTTAAAAAAACATCTTGAAACAGCTACTATGCTGCTTTCAATAGATTCTACAGCTGTAGTAAGGGTGCTCAATTTGGAGTGCCGTCCCGTTGAGGTAATTCCGAGTTGTTGGCATCTGTCTCCCCCTGCAGGTGATAGTTTGGTAGTGCCAGTGAAGCTCCACAAGTGCCCGTTCTGTCCGTACACCGCCAAGCAGAAAGGAATCATGAAGAGACACATCCGCTGCCACACAGGAGAGAGGCCCTTCCCCTGTCCCATGTGCGGCAAGAGGTTCACAAGACAGGAGCACCTTCGCAGCCACGCCCTCAGTGTAAGCACTAGTTTTGCATTTTGCTGAGCCACATAACCTGGTTTTCATGTAGGCCTTATAATGTGTGAGGTAGCTTCTTATACAAGTTAATTAAAAAACGAAGTGTAAAAGTATATGTTTGTAGCTCCTTACTCAGTTTAGTGGTGAGATGTTTCATTATGTAGCCGTAAAAATAGAAATTATCTTCAGATTTATAGATTTCCAATCGAGCTTGAATGCTTTTAGTTTTGTAAAATAAACAGCAAAAAAAAGGCAGTTCACAATTTTTAATGATATGTGGCATCACTATTGTGTTATACTGTGCAAAGTTATACACTTCTAGTCATGATTAAGCTGTTTCCAGTGGGTTAGTTCATTTTCCAGTTGTAATCAGTGCTGGGTCTCTTGTTGGCAGAGATATGGTATTTATACAACATACTAACAAACAGGGAAATGTGCTGAGGAATGTAATATATTTCATGACCAACCAAATGTTTGTAGCTGTCATACAGAATTAGAGTGAGAATTCTTGATTTTGCTCTTGATCGCTTTTGAAATTATTCTATAGGGAAATTGCAAACCAGCCGTAATCTGTGTTGTACTTCAGATTCATTGTTCTATTTTCTCTTGGCTGTAGTTAAATTGTATTGTCAATACCACGTAGTTAAGATAAAATGGTATGTATAAAACCAGTTTAAGCCAGTAATGCGTTGTAAACAGTAATTAGCACTTCCACTTTTTAACTGAGTGCTTTAATTGTGCTGCTTGTGTTTTGTGTGCAGTGGAGGAAGTGCAATAGGAGCAGCCATTTTTCTGGCTCCTATGTTTATATTCTTCACCTAATAATCTTAAAGTTGTTATGCAAAATTTTTTACAGTATGTTGTCTCACCATCCACAGGTCCATAGGCACTACTGGCCGGTCTCGTGTAAGAGCTGCAGGAGAACCTTCACGGGCTCCAGCGTTTCACCGGGACTCAGACGCTTCGGCATCTGCGACAGCTGCAACTGCGTGACCACCACTCACGATGATTCCCCCCCTGTTCACCCCGCCGGCCAACCAGAGCCCATGGAGCGTGCAGACGGGGGTACAGATTGGTCCAGTTTTATGGACGACGTAGATGAGGTGGAGGTGGGTAGAGTGGAGGACTTGGTGGAGAAACAGATGCTTGAAAGGCAGCTGGCTGTCTGCACTGACGTAGGTAACGCAGTTAATCTGTAGCCTGCTGCAAACCATTCCTTTTACTGTTATTTCTGAACTGTGGCCATACTCTTATCAATGTTAAATTATTAATATAATACGGCCTTATTTATTGACTCATTTTAACCAGAAAATGTGTCCTTTAACTGTTGATTTTGTGTTTCAGTGATTTGCCTGGCAGCAAATAGATTCAGTGGTTTAAAAAGGTTTTGAGTCATACATGTTGTCTTTTTAAATTATTTCTTTATTTTGCACTATTGCTCAAATCCAAATTCCATTGTGTGTGCTGCACATAAGGAGAACTTGCCTGTCAAACTTAACAAAATATAAACGAAGTAGCTAGGGATGTAAAGATACACTAAACTCACGACTTGATATGGTTCACGATTCTTTGTTCACGATACGATTTTCTCACGATTTTTTTTTTTAAATCAAAATGAGCTACAGACAAATTATAACCAAATAAGATGATACTTTATTCGTAGGAAAAAAAATCTTAGGTGCTTTCTTTACAGAAACTCTGTAAAAGTTTGTGTCCTCTTAAAAATAAAAAGTGCAACTTACATGGACATCTTAAACAACAAAATACATGAAAAATATCTCCTTTTTTAGAAACAATCTCACAAGTAAACTGGTGTAATTCAATATCTTAAATAACAACAGAATATAAAATCTTGACCAAAAAAAGAGGCCCGTTCTCAGTGCGGTCACATGGTAAGATCATATTGGTTTTTTTTGTTTTGTTTTTGTTTTTGTTTTGTTTGTTTTTTTTTGGGGGGGGTTCACATGCCTTTGCATTAATCCGATAACGGTCTGTGACCTGCTGACTCCACTTCGTTAGATGGCGCTGTAGCCCTTTCTACAAGACGATGTTAAACTACTTCCGGTACACGGCTTCATAAACTATCCGGCGGCATACAGACAAAGATGCTGTTCGAGGAGTTAGACAGAGTAGTTTTGGCGTACATGTTGGGCATTTTGCAGTGTTTGGAAGACTTTATGAACAAACAAACAGAGTCTTTGGTTTTGGCGATACGACACAAACTGTGCCATCGGCGATTGATATCACAAGCTTCCACTTCCGGGTCAAATCCCCAGCGAGAATTCTCGCGCATGCGCAGGACGAAACAAATCGGATAAACGTAACCTATTTCTGAAAAATATAGAAGAAAAATAATATATCCTACTTCTCTCGCATCGCGATTCATTTTTTCTGTCAACCGGTGCGAGTCCTCATGCATTTGTACCGATTTTTATTCGTGTCACGATGCATCGTTACATCCCTAGAAGTAGCTGGTTGTATGTTTTGTCCAAAAAGGATGCACTTCACAGATAGCAGTCGTAGTTTTAATGCCATTGTGGTAATAGTCACAATATGTTGTGTTATTGCTGACATATTTCCTTTTATCACTCTCTGTATTTTTATGTGCTTTTGTACATGTAAATACTTGCTAATCTTGTGATAAATGCACAATTCCCTGCTGTTTTTCATGGATTTGTATCAGGTGAGCAGCCTACAATGTTGATGCAAAAAGCACTCTGTGGCTCCCTCTAGTGGAACTAATGTTACACTGCAAATATACTCTGTTAGTAAAAGTCATGCATTGACAGTGTTACTGAAGTAAAAGTATGTAATCACATTCAGTTACATGCACCTGAAGGATGAAAAGTAAACACACTTAATGCAGAAAAAATCTCCCCTGTCATTGTATTATTATTACTCATGCATTCAAAAAGCTGGATTGAACTTTTGTAGTTGGTTGGTTCATATTTTACTGGTTTGTATCAGACTTAACCTGATTATTTTCATTGATTAATCATTCTATTAATTGACTGATTGTTAGGTTTGCAAAAATTCTTAAAATCTAGAGAAAACAATCACATTACCTGAGGCCAGAGTGACACACACATGCACAAATTTACTATGTATACATATGTATATATGTAGCGGAGTAGTAAGAGAAAGCAGACGACTCAAGTACAGAAAAAGGAAGCTGCCAAGCATAAATTAATAAATTACTTGATAAATATGTATCAAAAATAATATTTCAAAACAAATTAAGGAATCAATTAATTTATACAGTGTGACATACATTTATATTTCCGATTTAATTTGCTTCCTGTATTATATTATTGATATCCTTTCTATATAATTTCCCCTTATTTGTTCATTAGGTAAATTTGAAGTTTTTTCCCCTCATATTTTTAATGTTTTAATGTTTTTATACGTTTTTAAACTGATTTAAATGACATTTAATAAGAAAGCATACATTTATTTATTTTTAGAATATCTAATTAATTATTATAATATTCTATGGGGCGTTTATTTATTTTAGAAGCTTTTTTTTTATTTTAGCAGCTTCCTTCTCCCATAGTGACTTAACTTGAGCACATTTACTAAGTTGCATACCACTTGTTTGTTTGTTATTGAAACTGGACAAAATGAGCAGGCTCCTGAGTGAAATCTGAGTAGGACGGGCATTATAATTTAAAATATTCCCGGAGGGCGGCTACACACAGTTTGCCCTCCCACAGCAGAGTATAAAGCACATGGGGAGGGACAGGGAGACTAAAAGTCATCTGTCCCTTCTTATGATCCCTAATAAGAGCTTCTAAATTGACAGAGATCTTCCAAGCCTCTGGAGCCAGGTTATGGTCATCAGGTCTGAATTTGCATCTGAGTTGGTATTTGACTGCAGCAAATCTTTTTTGTTGCCAATGTTTGTTCAGACACGGCCACACCTGCAGGTGTCATGCATATGCTTGGTTGAGGCAGGTTAATCCAGGTCCAGTGGCGTGCACAGACTTTTTGGAAGGCAGGGAAGAAAAGAAAAAAACGGCACATCAGCACGTTCTCGCCACTAAAGAGGGCACTTTAGGCACATTTTGTCTCCCAAGAGGCCAGTTTAGGCGCACTTTGCCTCCCTAAATGGTCCTCCAAAGAGGACCACTTGTCATTTTCCGGCATTTTGAAAATTGACCACTTTTAACTAAAATCGACGTATGACTTTTGTTTCCGTTTTTGGAAAGCTCATAAAATTGTGTTTTCTTTCTCTTTTTCAACGATTATACCATTACACGAGTCAACAGACTCTAATAAAGCTGCTCTATGAATTTGGGGCATTTAAAATTTTTATGACCTTTCATGAAAAAAACATCGACATACTATATGACTTTTTTTGTCAAATTTTTGACAGCTCATGGGACAATCTACACTACTTAATGTATCAACGGGGTATAATGAGACAATTTTAAGCATTTTTCTTAGCATTTTAAAAATCCAACTTTTTCGACTTAGATTAGTCAATTTTTAGCATTTTTTGGCATTTTGGAAAATTACCCCTTTTAACTAAAATCGATAGTTTTTGGAAGGCACATAAAATGGTGTTTTCTGTCCCCTTTTCAAAGATTATATAATACCATGTGTCAACAGACTCTAATAAAGCTACTCTATGAATTTGGGGCATTTTAAAATTGTATGAACTTTTCATGGAAAAGAGTGGACATGCTATAGTATGACTTTTTTGTCAAATTTTTTACATCTCATAATAGGGTGTTTTTCTGTCTTTATCAGACAATCTAAACTACTAAATGTATCAACACAGTATAATAAGATAATTTTAAGCATTTTAAAATGTTGCTATTTTTGACAAAATTAACATGCTTTAGTATGACTTCTTTCAGATTTTGGACACGTCATAATATGGTGTTTTTGTGTTCTTTTTCAAAAACGTTCACCCTGACACGCATCAACAGACTCTAATAAAGCTATCCTGCGAATTTGGTGCATTTTGAAAACATTTTATGTTTTGGCCCAAAAAAAACGACATACTATAGTATGACTTTTTGAAAATTTGGCCATTTTGCAACATGGTGTTTTACTGTCATTTCTGGATAAATTATGCTCTAATATGTATCAACACACTGAAATTGGGACATTTTAAATCATTTTTAGGCATTTTAAGGAATTTTAAAGTTTGACCACTTTTGACAAAACACCTCATAATAGGGTGTTTTTCTGTCCTTTTTCAAAAAGTTTCACCCTGACACGCATCAACAGACTCTAATAAAGCTAAACTGCGAATTTGGTGCATTTTGAAAACATTTTATGTTTTGGCCCAAAAAAAACGACATGCTATACTATGACTTTTTGAAAATTTGGCCATTTCGCAACATGGTGTTTTTATGTCATTTCTGGATAGATTATGCTCTAATATGTATCAACACACACTGAAATTGGGACATTTTAAGCATTTTTAGGCGTTTTACGGAATTTTAAAGTTTGACCACTT
>CAFUXE010000937.1:10376-28308 GCA_903364295.1 Serranus cabrilla
TTTTTTTTAAAAAGAAGGATAGGAAAGACTATTGAGACACAGTGAATTCTATCTCAGTGAAAATTGATGAGCATTGGTCAACAGCAACTGAGTAGCCACAATCATTATCAATCACAAACATTTTTTAACATTGAAGTCACAAAACTCTGAACTCCATTCCCTTCACTTACAGTACAATCTTGTAGATTTATCTTAAATAAGATCTTCTGGTTACAGAAATGACAGCTTTCAATTATTTCACAATAAAAAATGAAGGGTAAAAAAGTAATTACTGTTAAGTGTATAAGGTAAAAATATCAAACTTCTGTAATTAAAAAGAACCCAAAGAAACTGCGCACTTATGTTATCGAACTTATGTTATCGTGGAACCATTACATTTCTTTTCACCATTAAAAGACCATACTTTTTTTTTAAACAGCAACGGATGCTGTTTAGTAAAGGTATGTCTCATCCAGAGTGAACGTTCCAGCATATTTAAGGTGCAATTTATGTGAGGCAGGAGAGCTGGATGCAGGCTCGGCCCTGTTTAAACCTACTTGTATCCAGGGTATTTCCTCGGTCAACAAGCTCGACAACATGAGACTATGGATTACAAACCTAATATAACCTATCACTATTGATGACTCAGCTGCATGAAACATCCCAGATTTAGCTTAACGTGGAGCTAGCAAGCCGCATCATACACCAGTCTGCACCTCCTCTCTGCCCGACGGATGCCGAATGAGAAATTTCTTGGGGGACCTGCCTATTGCAACAATCTCTTAAACACAGAATGTCCCCTCGTGTTAAGGTCTCAATTTTATATTAGAAAGTTTAATGTACATTTCTGAGGACATGGGCATGCAAGATTGTTGCTTGTCTAACTGTACACTGTCTGTCACTACGGCTCCCAGGCAGTAGTGCTTTTGTGTTTGACATTAATGTAATGTTACGACTCAACACTTTTACATTCATATTTTATTCTCCCAGCTGAGAATCTTTATCAATCATAGGTTTAATATTGACAAGTGTGAGTCGCTGTTTCTAAAGGAGTTAGAGGCTTTCGACCCGATTTCAATCAAGAACAAAAACCTGGTCCTGGCCAGGTTAGCTTCACAGCATGAGTTACCATGGTGATCTAGCCAGATTAAAAGAGAACCACCTTCGTGATGCTGAAAACCCAGAGATACCTCGCTAACCTTCAAATCCAGTTTCTTAGTCCAGGGCTTTTGGATTTTATGGAGAGGTTGATGAGTTGATAGGAAACAGGTGTGCCTCGTCTGCTGTATACATTAGAGAGAACAGAACACGAGGAGAAGGAAAGAAGGAAACAAACAAAACCCTCGCTCAAAGCTTAAAATAGAAGACTCTCCTGCATCAAAGCTTATTAGTCATGCTGAGCCTTTTTATTGGTTGTATGCCAAGTGAAGTGTATCACATCATTGATAGTCAATGATGTGATACATATGATAGTCTATGCTGTCAGATGATCATTTCCATTCTTGCTTTCGTTGTCTTGTTTTTCAGCATGGGCATTCTTCCTGTGTCATGTAATATCTTTAGATGTGATGTTCAGTCTCTGGTGGGAAACTTTGTTTTGACAGTAATGTCCTTTAGTGCCATTATTTAAGCTCATCTTATTATTTTTTTTATGTCTTTTCAGATGATGTAAGACTTTTATCAATGCACAAAATGGGCTAAATTTTAAGTTTGTGTACACATTTGTTAAAATATTGAGCTTTTCTCATTTGCCAAGAAAATCCACCACCTGACTGGTGGGGCATATTAAGATGCTGATTGAACAGGATTATTATTAGGTGTGCCTTGGGTTAGTAGAGCCTTTAAGCCTTCTGAGATGAGCTGAAGGCAATTCAGGGTAACAGAGAGACATTAATGTAATCCCTCTGTATACAGTTTAGTTCAAGCAACCAAACAAGACTAAGCCTTGTTCTAATGTATGACTCTAATGTTGGACTATTTTCATTACAGTGTTTTATGTTTGTTATAGAAGAGAGGTACACTGATGTAGACAGTAACAGACATTGAATTATTATGAATTCAGGCTGGAAGACAAAACAGTTAGCCTTCAAGCCTAGAACAAATATCACCGCCTTATGATTGCAGCGGCGGTGACACAGCTTTGGCCTCTTATCCCTTCACCATGCTGAAGGCTGCAGAGCTCTTCCGTGTCACGTAACAGTGTGTTTATAAGAGCAGGAGCAGCTGGCTCATCTTTGCACATCAGTTGGTGAGCCTTTAGCTGCCATTACCAGAAGGCTAAAACTATCAGGAACATGTTCTGAATAGTTTGCTGATACTGACATGGGTTTTATTCAATTTTTTGTCCGAGCCATTGTCAGCAATAAAATGTGGATCAACATTGGAATGTTTTATTGCATTTAATGTCAAAGTTACCAAAGCCTGCCATGATGACCAGGGCTGAAGCCATAGCACTTCCTTTTGCTGCTATCCAGGAGACATCAAGGCTAGCTGACCAGTAGCTCTTCTGACTGCCCCACAGGTGCATGTGCATGTTCGTCTGGTTGGACCACTTGAATTATATATTGTTGAATTGTTGACTAACAAAGCCAAATGTCTCCTCCTTCTCTAGCTTGAATGGCCACTCTATAATGTGTGCAGTGCCACAGATGTTGCATTACATTGGCATGCTGAATGCTGGACTATTCACCACAAATTGCCCCTCAAATTAATATGATGGAGTTAGGGGTTTTTTAAGAGTTCCTAAGATTTTTTTTTAAGAGAGAAAACCGCACATTTTGGAGCGGCAATTTCTTGTGAGCAGCCTAAGATACACCTGTATAATAATCCTGTTTATATCCGCATCCTAATATGACACATCAACTGGGCAACATGAATCCTTAGACATACAGTACAATTCATAAAATCAAAAATATCCAAAATTATTCATGGCTTAAGGTCCTACAAGGCTGTGAAGAAGCCCCTGATCAATGAGAGACAGAGGTTAGCCCGGCGTCATTGGGCCCAATCACACAAGAACTGGACAGCCAGGAATTGGAAGAAGATTCTGTGGTCAGATGAGTCCAGTTTCCAGCTTTATCTTCCTCCTGCCAATGTGAGGGTACACAGAAGGCCAGGCGAAGCATTATCTCCAGCATGTACAGTACCGACTGTCAAGCATGCTGGAGGCATTATCATGGTTTGGGGATGCATGAGTGCTGCTGGTGTTGGTCATTTCACTCAGTGCGGTCACATGGTAAGATCGTATTGGTTTTTCCAAGAAATACTTTGCCACACAATGGGGGGGGTGTCTCCTAAAATCCCTGTTTTTCAACATGCCGTTGAATTAATCTGATAATGGTCAGTGACCTGGCTGACCCTTCGTTAGACTGCGCTGTAGCCCTTTCTACAAGACGGTGTTAGAACTACTTCCAGTACACGGCGACTTAGATTTGCTTTCCTCGTTCTGCCACCGCCCACAAACCTTGAGAATGTTCAATTCTTGCACTTGGTGCAGCATGAACGAAGTCTCCTCATCCGTCCAGAAATGAGTTGTTGATTTCTTCAAAGCCATGGTGTCGTTTGACTGTTCCGGCAACTACATTACTATTTATGACAGCATCGGCGCTTCCTTCCACTGACGGGTGAAATCCCCGGCGAAAATTCTCGTGCATGTGCAGGACGCAAACACAATTCGATCACGTTCACAAGGTGGCATCAGATAAACAACGGCTCAAGCCGGGGATTGCAATCGGACTCAGAAATCCTATCACTACACGTTTCTTATCCTGTACACATGAATTCGATACGTTTTTGATGCGTTTAAGATCGTATAAAGCTCGCCCATGTGAACACAATGACTGTCTGTGATGGCACATTGCGCTATTGTGCCATTCTCGAAAACCACATGCTCCCTTCAGCATGTGCAGTGCTCCATCGAGGTCAAAACTGGATGTTTCAACAAGATAATGCCCCTTGCCACAGATCCAGGGCCAGTAGAACCTGCTGCAGGAGCACAGAATCCAGGTCTTAGAGTGGCCAGCTCAATCCAAGGACATGAGCCCCACTGAAAATCTGTGGTGTGTTATCAAAGGTCTGTTTCAAAGCGTAAACCAAAGAATTTAGAAGAACTAAAAGCAGTAATTCAAGAAGAATGAGACAAGATTACTCCTCAACAGTGAGAACAGAAATGCTCGCAGGGAACATGTCAGCCAGGATTAGAGCTCTACTGCGTGCTAAAGGCAGAGCTACTAAATATTCATTTGATGATGTAATGGTTTATTTATTTTTTGTTAAGTTCTGAATACATTCTCTGTTATTTGATGACTTTGATGCAGACAATGTTGTGGACTGACATATTGAAACTGTCAAGAATTTAGTTTTGTTATTTTTCATGTAAACAGTAAACAAAAAATATATATAATTTGTTTGTGTAATGCAGGCACACTTTTTGAAACACAAAAAAAGATCTTTCCACAAATATTTCATGATAATATTTGAGATTGTGTAAAATTTGAAGGGTGTCCAAAAACTTTTTTCCACCACTGTATGTAAACAGGATAAGAACTTTGATGTGAATATTTTGGATAATAGAAGTTAGTTTGCTTTTGTCCCTTACAAACTAAAAACAGTTAATTAAACACACTTAATGACACAATAAACGCCCTGTCCATCAATCACGCGTCTCACAGATCAAAAGTATTACATTCAATTAAATGCAGTCCACACTGAGACTTCCTGTGTTTTATTATGTGGCAAGTGTATTTTTGTGGTGTTTAGTGAAGCTTTTTTTTCATTGACAGCTATTTAAATAACAATAATAATAAGCCTACATGAAAACTATGCGATTACGCATGCAGAATGTGTGTAGACAATCTGTGTATGGCTGCCCTCCGACTGTCAGCAAAAAATATAAATAGTAGAGTCAATATGTATAAATACAATGTTATTTAAATGAGGGAAGGAGCTTCACAAACTCTTTAGGAGTGTGCATAATGTCTCACTTTAGGTTAGACCTATGTCTGATTCAAAGATTATCTCATCAGGTAGTGAAACCAGTTCCACTTGTCAATCTTTAAGGCTTATATGATTCTTCACGCAAATGCAACTGGATAAGGTGTTGCCCTTTGTAAACCTCTCCTGCTTTTCTGTTTGCTGGCTGGCTGTGAGGTCCTCTCTGCTCTGAAAAACTATGGGTACGTGTCAGATACAACTTCTGTTATATTTTCTTTTTAGACTAAACTACTGAGATTGTTGTCTGAGTGTAAAGTGTACACATATAGAATAAATGTATTTTAAATACACAAATGAATAAGTAGTTATAACTATATTTGTCCCTTTGGGGAAATTATTTTTGTGTGAAATACATATTTTCTACTGTATGTTTTGTCACTGTATTTACATGTAGATTTGACTGCTGCAATCTCCATGTATCTAGAATTGTCTTGTGTTGGTGTTTGATTAATAGAATCAATTACTCAACACTTTTAATGCACACAAAATATACCAGAACTAAATTAATACAGATAAAATAAAGATGAACACTAAGGACTAGACTAGTGGTTTTTAAAGCCTGACACTTTCCTCACCTCCACCCAACTGTATATGAAAGATTAGACGAGTGTCAGTCCTCAAGGTATAAGAACAATGCAGAGTGAACATTCTAAACCTTGATCATGTCAGTAGTAAAACATGAAAAAGTTAAATTATTTGTTTTTTTGTATAACTACTGGGTATAACAATGCAGTAAGTTTCCATAATGAATGGGCTTTGGAGGTGTAAAAGGAAAAGGTGCCCTGGAGTTAATGAGTTAACTGTGGGCTACAACTTCTTTTTAACCTGTATTTGTTTACATTTTGGTAAATTGGCACTTTTAATATAGCCATAAGCAGTTGCCGCTGCTCTGTTACACACCATTACAATCTACTTCCACTTTGTTCAATGGTGCTGGATTGCAATGTGAATGGATGCCAATATTAAGTATGAATGTGTAACCTAGACTTAATGAACTTTAAATATAAGGACAACACTGTGCATGTCTGCTGTTTGACCTAGACTTACTGAACTTTATATATGAGGACAACTCTGTGCATGTCTGCTGTTTGATCTAGACTTGCTAACCTGGATGAGAAAGGAGGCCCAACAGAAGAAAATGGTCCTGGTTATTGTGTTTATCGCCTTGTTTCTGGATCATATGCTACTGTCAGTGGTTGGTAGGTTCAGACAACCCTTTGTATCAATACTTAACTAGTAATGGACCCGTATAATGTAAAGTACACTTACTTAAAGGTATGATATGGGGCAATGTCTCGTTGGTGTATGCAAACACACTGCATAAAAAGTTGCCCCCTCACTCATACCTGTGGCACCAACTCTTTGCAGGTGTCAAACCATCAACAGCTTATGTCAGGGGCTGTTGGCAGGATTATCCTGAGCAACAAGACCAGTGAAAATGTGCATCATTCATTTTATTTGATTTGTTTAACTGCAATGTGCGTTAGCGGGCTAGTGTTAGCTTACAACAAGGCTAGCATTAACATCTTATGTTCAGTGGTAACACACAAATACAAATTATGTATTTTTTGGTTTATTGTTTACAAGAAAAACTAACAAAACTAAATTCTTGACAGTTTCAATATATCAATTGTCAACATTGTCAGCATCAAAGTCATCATTCATTCATTCATCTTCTGTAACCGCATATCCGGGTTAACCACGGGGGGCTGGAGCCGATCCCAGCTGCATTGGGCGAGAGGCGGGGTACACCCTGGACAGGACGCCAGTCTATCACAGGGCCGACGTGCATTTAGAGTCACCAATTAAACCTAAGCTGCATGTTTTTGGACTGTGGGAGGTAGCCGGAGTACCCGGAGAGAACCCACGCACAAACGAGGAGAACATGCAAACTCCACACAGAAGGGCCGCAGACCGGGATCGAACCAGCAACCCTCTTGCTGTGAGGCAAAAGTGCTAACCACTACATCACCATGTGGACCCCATTACATCATCAAATTAATATTTAGTAGTCCTGCCTTTAGCACGCACTAGAGCTCTAATCCTGGCTGGCATGTTCCCCACGAGCCTTTCACACTGTTGAAGAGTAATCTTGTCCCATTCTTCTTGAATTACTACTTTTAGTTCTTCTAAATTCTTTGGTTTACGCTTTGAAACAGACCTTTGGATAATGCATCACAGATTTTCAATGGACTCATGTCTGGGGATTGACCTGGACACTGTGCTCCTGCAGCCAGGTCCTACTGACCCTGGATCTGTGTCAAGGGGCACTATCTTGTTGAAACATCCTGTTTTGACCTCAACGGAACACTGCACATGCAGAAGGGAGCATGTGGGTTTCCAGAATGGCACAATACTTGGCAGAGTTCAATGTGCCATCACAGTCAGTGAGATGACCAACACCAGCAGCACTCATGCATCCCCAAACCATGATACTGCCTCCACCATGTTTGACAGCAGGTACTGCACATGCTGGAGATAAGGCTTCGCCTGGCCTTCTGCGTACCCTCACATTGGCAGGAGGAAGATAAAGCTGGAAACTGGACTCATCTGACCACAGAATCTTCTTCCAATTCCTGGCTGTCCAGTTCTTGTGTGATTGGGCCCAATGACGCCGGGCTAACCTCTGTCTCTCATTGATCAGGGGCTTCTTGACAGCCTTGTAGGACCTTAAGCCATGATCTAAAGGTCGGAGGTTTTCCCTGCACATGCGGTTCCGGATGCGGTCATTTCTTGCTGAAGAAACCCTTGGACGCCCAGATCTTGTTTGTCTTCCTAGCTGTTGGTTTGTCTGTATTTCTGCAGAGTGTATCCAACTGCTGAAGGACTGCATCTGCACTTCCTGGCTATCTGGTGGCAGCTGTATGGAGTGAATTTTGCGTCAAAAATATTTGCAAATGCGTGTGGAGAGTTGTGTGTCCCTATCTCAATCTCCATACTCAGGGTTTTCAGAAAACCTGCTTTCTGGAACGGGGCCCTGGTCAGTACAACTCATGTAAACTCACATAAGGTACAGAGCAAGCAGAGCCGAACGCAGCCGGAATGAGGCAGCCTGCGAGCCTGAGCTCAGGGCACACAACCCAGGTGTTACACAGACACTAACCCAGATACGCATTTGCGGATCTGTCACGGAACAAAATTCACGTGTGTACAGACAGCCAATCATGTCAATCAGATCATTGCACACATTTACAGATCGGTCTACACATTTGCAGATCTTTGCACACAAAGAACAGAGTCCTAAAAGACGCTGACACTGCCAAATACTACCAGTGAGACACAAGTGATGTTTGAGAGGGATTATTTTTTGATGAGTCTATAACTTTTTATTTTAGGAAATTCCTGCATATTATACCTTTAAGGATAGTTTACTTGTGCTTCATTTGAGCTTCATTTCAGGGGAAAATGTTATTTATTTAACTGCATTGACAGCTTAAGTCATGAATAACTTTACATGTTAAGATATGTGACATGTGATTTTTAATGCAGATTTAGCATTAGAGCTAATCTAATACTTTTACTTTAATATCTTTAAGAAAGTATTTACATACTATACATAGGCTCAGCAAATACAGATAAAACAACAAGGGAAAATGGGTCATGATCATTTCAAAATAATGTAATAAGTATGTCATTTTTGGGCATTCTGCTAAATACATTTGATAATATTTAAAACATGACATCAATTTCTTTTTGCACTTCTTGTTGTTCAAAGTGCCCATCCTTCCAAGTTACCTGTACAGGACTGACCAGGCTACCAACAACACTTCTGGGAACAGCAGTGACTTTAAAGCTGATCGTCATATCATCCAGTCAGTCAGTAACAGATCAGAGATTTTGGTCTCCACATTTGCACCTCCACATCAGAACCCAGGTCTCTCTACTGATCCCATTGTGGCTCAGAAATTTCCAGAGTCAAACTGCTCTCATGCAGATGATCAGCTGGACCAGGTTAACATTAAAGTTGGACTGCTGCTGGCCTCCAAGTCCACCATACAGCTTATTATTAACCCTTTCATTGGGCCACTTACTGACAGGTGAGTGGCTATGATCCGTGGGAAATAGGTGTCATTTATCAAGCTCAAAAACATGACTCAGTCGTCCTTACCTGTCATCCATATATAGGATTGGATACCACATCCCAATGTGTGCTGGTTTCTGCATAATCATCATTGCTACAACCTGTAAGTACGAGGGTGCATACAGTTTTGCATGAAAGCCATCTCATTCACTTGAATGAGGCCACCTTGTTGCCGCATGAGAGGTATGCAAATTCAGAAGGACGCAGCAGAAGAATGCAGGGTTGTACGTTTACATATTGGCATCAATTGTATGAAAATAATTGCATTGACAATTAGTATGTAAGTCAATGGGAACATCAAACTGCTTCTCACTTGATTTATTGCCTCATTAAATATTCTTTTAATGAGTTAATGGTATTGATTTAGTTTTAATTCTTTCTCAATGCTGCATGATGTTAGTTTTGTGAATTATTACCCAATTTAAAGTCAAATAAATGATAAAGCGCAGTATGATTTTGACTGGGGAAACCTTATCATTGACAAGTCAATATGGCAAAAAGTCAACTCTGTCGCAGTGTTTTTTCACTTCATAAAAGTTAACTGTAACATTTCTTGTGTTTATCAATCTAAATCTCTATGTTCTTGTTTCTTGAAAGTTTTCGCCTTTTCATCTAGCTACATCCTACTGCTTCTCGCCAGATCACTGCAGGGTGTGGGTGGATCCTGCTTGTCCGTGTCAGGTATATATTTATATATATACAGTATATATATATAACATCTTGGATTGAATACAAAATCAACACTGTGAATAACACGGGAAATCTTTGACTTTCATGTTGATATTTAAATAGATTTGAAAGAAAACGTACAATCATATTTACAGTAACTGTTAGTTTTTCTTGTGTTTTTCAGGATTGGGTATGCTGGCTGATGCATACAAAGATGACACGGAGAGAGGGCGTGCAATGGGTTTATCGTTCACTGGTTTGGCCTTAGGATTGATAGGTATATATACAGACAACTTTTGGACGCACACAAAAGCCATTGGGTTAAAAAAGGATATAAGTGCACATGTGTTTTAAATATGCTCAATTATACAGCAAAAAATATTTTTCAAATCCCAAATTATAATATGCAGAGATTCAGATTTCAGAGCACAGATGGTATCAAAGAAGTGGATGTAGCCACCATGATGTCATCCATTGGTTTGTGAACTTTTGGCGAAAGAAACAAACATTTCTGATTAACCCATATCATATTCAGACTTAAAATATTATAAGTTAATATCACAACAAAAGTCATCTCAAGGCACATATCATTAGGAGCAGGTCTAGATCCCACCATGAGCAAGCACAAGTTAACAGTGGCAAGGAAAACGTTTCTTTTACGTAAGAGGCAGAAACCTCGAGCAGAACCAGGCTCAGGGTGGGCCATCAGGAGTAATATGATCTCTTTTCTTTGTTCTTGTCAGTACACGTGCTGCAGCATTTTGGATCAGCATGGAGACTCTTTATAGACTTAGCAGGACAATAGTCCAGCCTGGAAGTAGCAAATGCATGGACTATTTTTTTCTTCTTCTTTTTGAGAAAGAATGGGCCTGATTTTTGTAATGTTACCTAAGTGAAAAAAGACAGTACTTGAAACTTGTTTTATGTGTGAGTTGAAGGACATGTCTTGATCAAAGATAACTCCCAAATTCCTGACAGTGGTGCTGGAGGCCACATTAATGCCATCCAGGCAAGCTATATCATTAGATAGTGCATCTCTAAAGTGTGGGCTACTGGGCCAAGGGCTATAACCTCAGTATTGACTGAGTTTAATAGCAGAAAGTTGCAGGTCATCCAGGTCTTAATGTTTAATTAGCTGGTTAGTTTCTTCTGGCTTCATTGATAAGTATAATTGGGTATCATCTGCAAAACAATGGAAGTTTATGCAGTGTTTTCTAGTCATTTCTCCTAAAGACAGCATATATAAGGCGAATAATAACGGCCCAAGCACGGCCTGAAGGCCCAAGAACACCTGGTACCAGTTGAGTTTAGGTGAACTATGCAGTGGGAATTAATCACTATACGGAGGACATTTACCAGCATGGAATCTTAGAGTGCTTTCACAGCCCAAATTTTAGTCAGTTGCAATTGATATGTACACAGATAAAACATTGTATATTATAAATTGAACATGGACCTTACAAGGCAGTGTTTCAGTTAAAAGCACAGGATTTCAGTGAAGTATTTCCAGCCCTCTGCCATCGTATACGCCACTCCATGAACCATGAATCTTCTTCTTTTTTTTTTTTGGTCTGCTTACATTTATGCACTGTGAAAGTAAAAAGTATTCATTTCATATGATTCCAACTAATTAGTTGTAAAAAGCATGTATTTGAAGGTAGATTTTTCTTCTTACTTAATCATGCTCTTAGTCCAATGTTCACTGTGAGTATGTCTTTCATGTACTGCAGCAGGTGCTCCATTTGGCAGTGTGATGTATCAGTTCTTGGGTAAGATGGCTCCATTCCTGGTCCTGGCTGTCGTTGCTGTGTTGGGTGGAGGTACTATTTAATGGTGTACATAACATGAAACACCTTATCTTCCTAATAAGTATCAGCATTGTTGTATGTGGTGTTGTTAGTGCATCAGACTGTTAAGTTTCACCATCCACACAGGTTTACATGTCCTCATCTTTAAACCGTCGCAGATGCAAACACAGGTACAAAGACACACTGTTTTAAATAAATGCTTCACTGAGAACATGTGCTTTACAATGAAACATTGACCCCTTGTTGGGTCCATGTACAATTTATATTTTCCTTAAAAAAAAAGATGAACAGTTACAGTTAATGAATAAAAAAGTAAAACATCAACAAACAAGAAAAAAAGAAAAGCGTTTCATAACTGTTTTGTACTTGGAAAACATGAAACATGGAAAACGAATGGTTTTCAGTTGCTACCCAATTAAACATCAAACACCTGAACACATCGCAAAAACAAAAAATAATTATCAAAGTCATTAATTGAATTTACTTTTTTAGGGGCCTTGATAAAAAGTTCAACAATAGTAGCTAATTCCATTGACACAATTTTAATCAATCTGAAACTACAAACTTCATTTTTCTAACTGTTTTATGTTTCCAAACAGATGGAAAAAGGGACTCCATTGCTGAATCTCCTAAAGGATCCATACATTCTCATTGGTGCTGGTAATAAAAACAGTATAAAGTTTGATTTCATCTCATATGATCCCTCTATGCGTTTCTCCACATCAGAGACACATATTGACTCTGCCTGGTTTCCTGATACAAAACTCAAAATGTTTTTTCACCTGTCACCTCAGCACTCCACTCATCCATAAAACGGAATATAGACTGGCTTAAAAATACTTTATAGTTCATTCATTTGTTTCCGCTGCCCCCATGTGGCGAAACAAGTCTTATTGCATGTAAAAAAAAAAAAAAAGGGGGGGGGAAGAATGTAATGGCGGGTGGGAATCCATACAAGCCAGGCTAACAAGCTTCCACTTTCTGAGTAATAATAACATAATGAATCCTCCCAAATGTTTAATAATGTAAAAGGACAGTGACTCAGGGAGGAAATTGTGTCTCCCCTCGAAGAGGCTTAAGCCAACAGCAAATCAAAATCAGTGCCAAAATGATGAGATAATAAAGAAAATAATAAATATGTTCCACCAAATATGTTCTATATTACCTTCTTTTTAGGAGCCATATGTTTTACAACTCTGGTTGTTGCCACAATTGAGACAGCCCTCCCTATCTGGATGATGAAGACCATGTGTGCTCCCAAATGGCAGCTAGGTATTTAAAAATAATCAATATTGTGCTTACCCTATTGTGCTCAAAGTCATACCCATAGGTATTTACATCATGCATGCATCTATTTAAAGAGAATGCACTTTTTTTCCCTGCACCAATTAACAATTTAAGAGCATCTGCAGTGATTTAAAAATGTAATCCTCGCCATGATAAGTAGGATGAGTTAATTTCTTGTAATGAAATATATCTATAAAATCAAACTGTATTTGTATATTTCTCTGCTGCTGTCATATTCCATCTCACTGTGTCTCTGTGCCAGGCATAGTCTTCTTGCCAGACAGCATATCCTACCTTATCGCATCCAACGTCTTTGGTCATCTTTCACAGAAATACAGCAGAAGGTATGTTGATCTGAGTATGAAAGCAAAGAAAGTTTTTTTTTCCTTATGATTTTGGTACAGAGTGTAAAAATACTATATTGTCATTCTCTTCTCACAGTTGGTTATATGCTTGTATTGGAATGGTACTGGCCGGAGTAACATCCATTTTGGTGAGTCATAGATTATGCCAATTTTAACACTTTAGATTACAGCCACCAAATACAGTGCATGTATTTTAAATTGATAATTCCATTTGGGCACCGACCAGTGGCTACAAGGTCAGGTAAATAAAATACTCTGTAAATGCTTTCTCAAACCCTCACACAGGAGGACGGGATTCGTGTCCAGTGTGAAAACAAAAGTAGACAATTCTTTACGTAACTTACATTTTTTACGAACTTCCATGGTTTCACTTCCGGGATTTTGGTTTATTCATTTTCTTTTTAAACCGATTTTATAACACCTTATCAGGAAGTTCTTTTGCCCTAAATCTAGGTCAGTGGTTTTGTTGTATAGATTTACAGAAACTGCAGCCTTTTCTTTTTACAACCACAAACCATAGGTGTATGTATAATGATGTTGGGCACAGGGGCAACCAAAAGCAATGTAGTGAACAATACACTGTAAAAATGCTATCCGTCAAACAGGGAAAAATGTCTAGATGGCTATAAGTATTATTAATAATTACCCTAAATAATTATTCCTTCTAATAAATTATTTGACTTGATTTACAAGTCACCTCTAGATGGGGCACCACTCTGTAAACAGAGAAAAGATAGCCAATTCACCTAAATCAAAATCAAATTACGATATTAATATTAGCAATATTTGAAGAATATTTGTAGTTCTTTACTAACAGAGGTTGGCATAGCACTCCACATGTCCAATGTGTATTCCCATAGGTAAAAAGCAAGGTAAAGCAAACAAAGTACACAACTCCTAATCTAGGAGACTGAGAGAGCGACAGCGTTACTAGAGTAAGTAAAGCAACCTGGTGTTTGTGTAAACAAGACTAACATTCAACTTCAAGTGGTATTACTATACTATTCTAACTATAACATTTCTCCATCTTGTTACTAAGGAATCTTAATGTTGTACTCCATAATTATATTTCTTTTTTATTGTATTTTTTCTATGCCCCTCTTAGAGTGTGGTACCCACATCAACACTGTAATTTGCAGGCTGTAATCTAAAAAGAAGGGAAAAAATGATTCAGTTTCAATCTATCATTCTGCAAACATCCTTCTTTATCTTTCAGTTTGGATTCTCCAAGAACATCTATCATCTACTCGTTCTGAATGCATTTGTTGGCCTTTCAGTTGGTACGTCATGACTTATATTTGCTGTTCAATCTAATAAATGACTTGTTGGCTGGAGTGATCTCTGATTATCTTGTTTCTACCAGGCATAGTGGACTCCTCAGTAATGCCTCTCATGGCTCACCTGGTAGACCTGAGATATGTGCCAGTGTACGGTTCAGTTTATGCTATTGCAGATGTTGCAGTCTGCCTTGGATTCTCTATTGGTGAGCATAATAGTCACTTGTAGTGTTGAATCCACAACAAATTTTGTTGATAGAGATTTATAACTTCATTTAAAGTGCCTTTCCGAGGATGCCCCTTTCACATTAAACAATCTAGTACAATCACCTGTTACCAATAAACCTGCGGAATTTTACAAACAGTAGTGAGCCACGTGTCTTTTTTTCAAATTCAGAATGAGCATCTATTTACAAAAGCTTAAAGTTAAAACATTAGATGTATTGTAATATCTGCCAAAAAGCATTGGCACATTGTTACATTCTGTAAATCTGCACTAATGTTCAATTATATGATGCTGAACCTTGTTGGTTAAGATCATGGCATGGCCATGGTCACAGGTTTAAACCAACCAAATGCTAATGCCAGAGCAAAGACCCCAAGGTGAACGTGTTTCTTCTTTTCTCTTTTGAGGTGCTGATTATTGTCTCTTCTGTCCAAAGGTCCAGCTACTGCAGGTCCTGTAGTGGCATTGATTGGTTTTCCCTGGCTCATGGTCATGATTGGAACAGTGAATATAATCTTTGCTCCACTCTGTCTCTTCCTTTTCAGTCCACCTCGGAGAGAAGAGCATTTGGTGAGCGCTGGAATGGGGGGAAAAAAAACATTAAAGGACAACAGTAACAACTGTTTGAAAAAATGCATTTTATACTCTTATACTTTAACCAAAACTTTGTGTTGGGTGCAGTCAGTCATTCATTGTTTTCTCTTGTGTTCCAGTTGACATTGAAAGAAAATTGATGCAGCCCAGTCTGAGGTCTTGGATTCACACAGTATGCTGATTCAGCTCAAGTACAATTACAATGCCCTGTATGGAAAACCACTGAATTCTACTCTACATGAAAGGCCACAGTAGCACCATGACCCTTTGGCATTAATTATTTATGTAGTATTCTCCTTTTTGATATTTGAATGTGGAATTGACTTGTTTTTGCATTCCTCCCATGGCAGTCATGACATTTTATATATGTTACATTTTTCTTGTGGTATGTCTTTCTTGGTAAACCTGCTTGTTAATGGTGTATGTTCTTTCAATTAATTACTGCTCGGTCATTCTGAAAGTCGCATTTGTTTTAGTTGTTTTGGAAGCGTTGTTGTTGTTGTTGTTGTTGTTGTTGTTGCTGTTGTTGTTTTGTCATTGCTTAGTCAGTTCCCCTGGAATAAACAATGGGTATGGATATATATAATCAATAAATTATATGAGAGAAAAATCAGACTAATCAAAAATATAAATATTCTTTTTTTTTTATGTAGGAATTGTTATATTGTTATTAGTCTGAGGCTCCTGCTGCTGCATGAAGGCCTTACCATTACAACAATATCTGTTCATCTGCCGTGTGTGTGTATGTGTGTGGTTGAAAAAGTATTAAGATCCCTTACTGAAGTAAAAGTACTGATACAGTCATTCTCCAACAACATTGGACAATGGTTGTATTAGTTCTTTGTCAATATTGTCTGCAATGTCTCTCAAAACCTCTGAACAAATATGGAAATACATAGAAATAAGTTACACATAATAGTACACTTTACTGTTGTAAGCAAATGTATAAAACTGCAGGTTTTTACAAAATATGATGCTAATGCTACCTGCCATTAAAACTATCCTTTTTTAGCCTGTGAGTTCACAAGACAGCTGTATTATCAGAGTAAACACTAAACAACACATTGCTCCTTGTTACTGAAATCATTATTCTTATTAAAATTAAATAGCAGAGGTGAGCTAGTCAGCAGTTCTGGTGTGAATACCCAGTGCTCGACCAAAAATAATTATGTAGGAATAAACACACTGCTAGGCATCAGTACTGTTCAACTGGAAGTCCAGCAGGAGAAAACTTTATTTACATGCTCATTGACATAAACACACATCTCAATGGCTGCTATATTTGATACATCATCAAGTTAGCCTGCATACTATACAAATAAAAGTCAATTTTCCACAATTGAGCATTTATGTCATTACTATTTTCCAAATGACTGGCAATACTCTGTCATCATGAGGGGAAAAAACATGATTGAATGATCAGCCTTGAGACTTGACCGATCAGATTAGAATGTAAATTCTTATCCAGCAACACCCTTTATATTGACACAACCCATGACTAAAAGTTCAGAATAAAACCACTTCTATTGCTTGGATTTTATTTAAATCTTAAATCTTTTCTACACATCAAAGCAATGACTATACAAATATATATTCATAACAAAAAGCTGGTATAGGCAGATATTTTCATGCTGACATCTTTTAAAAAGAACGCTTTCTTTACTTCAGGTAAGGTGGTATGTTGGTACAGTTCAGGCCATCACAATGGCAAAGAAGCATTGCACAAAAACCAGAAAGGTGGTGCAATAAAGCAAATGCTATGAGTGAGAAGTAAAATGTGAAGTAAAACTCCATTAACCTGTATGGAGCATCTTTAAAAACTTCAACTATAGATTAAAAACTTCATATAAATTGTCTCTGGAGACAGCAGTTACACTCTTGTTGAAAAACATTTCTTACATCCTCCCTGCTTCTGTATTTGGGAGGTTTGGACATTGCTTACATTCCTGCTGAGCTGCTATAGCTGACTGCTTGAATTGGTTTAGATGACAGCAGAGGAGAAGGGAGGGAAGGTTGAAGGGGGGGCAGTGTGCTGTTTCCTTGTGGTCCTAGTATGTGCAGATTCTCATGTTTTGTTTTATTTATTTATTTTTAAAATATGGCCTGATGTGAGATTTCACATCTTAATGCCAGGTTCACACCAGCTTCCATTAGGCACCTCTGCAAACCAGCTTGTCTTTTCACATTGGGCACAAATCTGCAGTGTTTATTTCGCTGTCTGATTTTTTCCATGTGCGGCAAGTGAATCAGGCAAGAAACACTGATAACTGATTATAAAGATTATAAAGGGTGATCTCCATTTATTGTCCCCCAGGAAGAGGTGGAAACATTGCTGAGGACAGATCCATCTCTAATACCTTGTTTAGCCTGGTGCCCTCACAACCCGGGCCTCGGGAAGAAAGGGATGGATGGATGAATAGATTATTTTGAAGAGAACAAAGCAGAATTGCTTGTTTACCACTTCTGGTGTCAACAGCCAGGCTATTGCTCCCACAATAACTGACATATCTCAGAGTAAACTCAGTGTATGTCATATTGAGCCATAGTCCAACAGAAGTGTTACCAGATCATCAATGGATGTTTTTGATGTAAGAAAGGTTAAAGGCGTGCCATGTTTCAGCTGTTACAACAGGGTAAACTTGTGCCCGTTCAAA
>CAFUXE010000937.1:58305-77865 GCA_903364295.1 Serranus cabrilla
CTTTCAGATGATGTTCGTCTGATCTAGATTGTACTGTCCTCATCCTGAGAGGTCTCCTGTGTACGACTCTCATCTTGGGTTGATGTGCATTCTGCTGTGGTGTACACGCTGTCATCATCAGAGGTCTGGCCGCTGAGATAGACCTGGATCCCATCTGTGGTGCGGCTCACAGCATCACTGATATGCATCATTGCCAGGAAGAGAACAACATGGTCATTAATGATGTGAGGAGATGACCAAAAAACTAAATTATGGTCCCACTCTAGTCTTCCTCTTTAGGAATGTGAAATATGAAAAAAACAAAAACACATTGAGACCATCCAGACTTAAGTTCATGTTTTGACACATGGTGAACAAGTGCCACACCAATGCAGTCTCCCATCACATTGATCAGTGTTGCAGCGATCTCTGCAAGGCACAGACATGATATGAAAAGTCAGGGCTGGACTCGCTGTCAGGTATTTTGGCCTTGTTATTATTTTGGCAGCGAGAGTTTAACAGTCTGCCTGTCTAAAATATCATGGTCAGTTTGATAACTTTGAACACAGCATGTGTAGTTTACTTGCTATCATCAATGTATCATATATTGACGGGTTTCTTGTGTACAAACAGTACTAGGTGCGTGCAGCCAGGGGGCAAAAGCCTAAAAGCAGAGTAAGAGAGGAAAGTTTCTGCTGCCTGAAAACTGGACTGCTTCACCTTTCTCACTGTCAGGTGACACAGTACGTTTGGCACATCCGGACTAATGCCACACTGACTACTTAATTGGCTGAAGTTAATTGACTGGCATCCTAATGCGCTAGGTTTACTGTTGTCACTGTTCAGTTATATTACCAGTTCACCACACATTCCAGTGCCTTCTCATAATTACATGTTGGTCGGTCCTGTTAGTGTTGTTAAGCTGATGAGTTGTTATCTGTGCTGGCGTGATTAGTTGTTGATAGATTTGGAGGTGAGAAATGGACAAGCTTTTAGACAATCGAAAAGCAGAAAAAGCAACTGTAGTAATCTATTCATACTCTTATTTTATCTCTGCCTAGAGGGGATATTGCTATTGGTCTCCAAGATTTTAATTCTTGTTTAATCGTCACTTGTTAAATTGAAACCTAAACAAGCCCATCATAGTCAGTTGGAGACCACATTTCTGTCATAACTGGCCCAAAAGTTTGGCAGTAATGCTGTCTGTTTGACACCAGGAACTGCAGTAGTTCAGTGAGGGCGCCGTCACACACAGGCTTGTGGCTTAAGTTGCGACGGGACGGACAAACGACTGAGATTCAAATCTCGTTTTGGAAAGTAGAGGAAGAAATGCTTGATGGAGATCTGCAATCTTTCTGAGTACACTTATCTAGTTCAGTTTCATTCAGTTTCTGAACAATAGATTAAACTCACAGGATCCATTCTATAACCACCAGAATGGAGGCTTCCTTCGCAGGTAAACCAACCACGGCCAAAACAAACCGCCGTCAAAACAAACAGTATTATCACACTTATTGACAGCCTCATAATATACACTTTTAACCAATATTTACACATGTTCTGATAATCATGCTATGGTTCTCTCAAGAACAAGAATAGCTTACGCAACGGTAATCAACTGGCTGATGTCCAGAGGGATCTGGTTGAGTTGGGCAATGAAAACTACTGCGACCACATCGTAAAGAGCAGTTCCATCCATGTTGATGGTGGTACCAATGGGCAGCAAGAAGCCAGTGATCCTTTGGTCGATCCCTAGTCCCTCCTCGCAGCATTGGAAAGTGAACGGTAGTGTCGCAGAGCTGCGACAAACACAATCCTCTGTTAATGCACAACTCGTATAAAAATAATAAACACATAAATGTCTGACAAATGTAACAGATAAGCAGTGGTTGTGCGCTCACAACTCTGCGTTACTATTGTATTGCATCATCTTACCTGGACGAGATGATCAGTGTAGTCAGTAAGGCAGGAGAAACACCCCTGATAACATCAAGGGGGTTACGTCTCATACACAGGAAGTAGATCAATGGTAAAACTATTACTCCGTGGATTAACAGCCTGAAACACACATTGATTGTACACAACACCAAATAATTAGATACAATCAGTGACAACAGCAAGAGCTTTCATTTACAATGCAGCTGCTGCATATGACACTTAAAGATGGCATCATTGGGCAAACAATTTCATAATAACATTTAAGCATATAGTCATTTAAGTGCTGTGAGAGAAAACCAAATTATATTACTGCACGTAGAGACACATTTCTGGAAGCTGCTATGCTCAGGCCAGAAACACCTATAGGAAAAACAACAACATAAGCTATGGTCTGCAGACTACAGGTTGGAGGGTCAGTAGGGTCATATATGAGCGTGACATAGGGGTAATGTAATGCAAAGTGAGGGGAACACAGCACCATCTCAGGAATTACAAGTGAGTTTAGATTTGCAGTTTGAGACCTCTGTGAGACGACACACAGTGTGTCATTGCTAAAGAAATGTAAAATACTGTTAGACTGAGAAACTCACCGCCTCTTTCATATGTACATCATGACACAATTAAATGCATATATATATATATTTTTATTTCAGATTATGAAATGACTAACTGAACTTTCCCTCAGGGATAAATAAAGTAATTTTGATTTTGATTGATTTGATTTGATCATCTTTGTAATTGAAGAATTCATGGCAAAGTTGTTGTATTACATTGCATTGCATTGTACCTAATAAAGTGGTCAGTCGGTGTATCTGTCAGTGTATACTCAATATGAGTGTGTTGGTGGATTCCGTATTGGAGTGTGCAAGCTGGCTTAATATCCAGCTTAATATCTACTGATAATTTATCAGCTATAATTACAATATCAAGTTCTGGTATTGGGTTATCGTTGTTTTCACTCTTTTGAATCAATGTTATCATTTAAACTATTTTTTTTTTATCTGCTCAGACCAGATTAGAATGTGTGTGTCCCAACAATTGGGGCCCCCCTTTCTGTTTCTATGGCAGCCAGGCACCATATTAGGTAACAGTTGCTAGCTTTGTTATACCAAAAAAAAATGTAAACATTTTATTCAATTTAAGTCAAAAATTACCTGTTAGATTATGATTTTTCATGCTAAATCGGCGTTGCACCATAGGTTTTGATATCTGCACACCAAAACAAAAAAAAAAGCTTTATAATGATGTACACAGAGTTATCATCATATCTGTATAACAGTATGAACCTCAAGTCAGACCAGATCCTGTGGTGATGCTATGGCTGTAACACCTCAGAAACACCTCCATAGAATACAGCACCATCAAATATAAATACATGTTACAAAGTCAACTACACAAACAACTGACGTAGATTAAATGAAAACCGAACATGATTAATCGAGTTTTATTGCAAAGCACTGTATTACATAGTAGTGGTTTGTGTATAATTGTTTTCCATCCTAAACCTGACAGTCCAACACTGGACAGAGCTGGACACACACCAGCAGCACACAGCAGATGACTTGTGGCATAATGTGTGTCAGGATGGTGCATCGTGTGCATGCAGCCCAAAATATATAACACTGCAGACTGCACTTTATATCCACACATTTATGAAACATTGATTTATTTACTTCCACTCAGTACTTACCATCGCCTGTATAACATAGGTGGATGTAGTCACCCATTGGTTGCGGCGTAAACTGTTTTGATGCCTTATGTTTGATTTTGTGATATCCTAGAATTCAACTTTGTCTAGAGTAACGAGAAAATGCAGTTGTTTGTCTACGATCGATCGTCATCATTTTGATTGACATTTTTTGCAGTCATCAGGTGTGCAGGTTTCACAGTAGGGACCCCTTGAGAAGCCTTTGGCCCATTTGACCCCCTCTCAGACAATCGTTACATAAACAAAAGTATTTTGAGGCTAAATATGGCAAGTACTAAGTCCCTCAAAGTATTTCCACTTAAAGCCACTGGGGGCCGCCAGTGAAGTGGCCTCATGAAGCTTTACATGATTATAAGGAGTGTGAAACAAAGTTTACAGCATGGGTAAAGGGTGAGCATATCAGTTGGGCCTTTGTTTGTGAAGTTTTTCTGACACACACTCTCCCTTCCTGTATGTGGGCAGGCTGAGGGAGTCCTGAACGATTACAGGAAGTCAGGATTGGCTTCTCTGGGGAAGAGCGATAAGAGTCTGGTAGAGAGTGTGTGTGTGTGGGTGTGTGTGTGTGTGTGATTATGTGTGGGTACAGCTGCAAGCGAGGCCATCTGCACTCAGCTATTCCTAATAACAAACACACATACTGTACAGTTATACAACCGAGCCTAGTCAAACAAACCAGTCCTGTGTGTGTACTCTGGGTTTAGTGTGTTCAAGTATGTTTCTGAATAAGTTGTGTGAATGATACTGGCTATAGTGGCTCTTTGTGTGTTTTGTTGGTAGGGGAAGTCCCTCTGAGCTGTTCTGGATGACAGAGCAATAAGTGTGCAAGGTGGACACATCATCTCCCAGCATGCCTCTAAGAATCCCCATGCGGAAGCAGTGAAAAAAAGGATGTCAAACACAGATAATAGATTTGATCTAGGAGCAGGTGGAACATGTATAATCATTTGAATTCAATTTGCATTTTATTCAGACTCCTCATTGCAGCTATACAGCGACTTCGAAAGCTGTGCGAGGTGTCTTGTGAAGCTTTGAGCTAAATGCTACGGTACGATGAGCATGCTAACATGCTCACAATGACAATGCTGCTGATGTTTGGTAGTTCGAAAACTAAACCATGTTCACAATCTTCATTTAGTTGGTGTTGAATTCACTCAAAAATAGTTTCCAATTGGTCAATAATCCCTCCAAAATAACACATTAAGACATTAAGACCTCGAGGAGCACTGTAGAAAATTCCATGCTGTGATTTTATCTTATGACATTTTGGAGATTGTTTAGGTCAGAGGTCAGGGGACCTTGACAGTTTTTCCGTCACTTAAAGTAAGCCTGACTTTGGAGTGTTATTTAGAGACTTTACACTAAAACCCTGAACTGTCAACCTGCCGTAAAATGTCAAGGGCCACCAAAGTTAATAGGATTCATCCTCTGGGGAACATGAATTCATGGCCATACATGTTTTAATGATTTTTTTACTTTGTTTCATGGAGTGATCAGCTTCTATATATTTATTTGTTTGTTTTTTGTTTTAAAGTGAATCAAGCCATAATTCTTACATTGACTTTTGAATAACTAACTGTAGCTTACATTTTTAATAAAAGTTATTGGACTCAATGTAACTGTTACTTTAAGTGATGGACTTAATGTATTTGTATTAAATATTAAAAATAAAAACACTTGAACTGATGCTAAGATAATGTCTATAAAAACAGTTGAAGCCTAATCATATTATCAACCATGTTGGGCAGTTATTGGGTCGTCCATCTGTGCTGTTTAAGCGTGAGCTCGAATGTGCAGTGAAGCATTTATCTGACTTGTCAGATCACCACAAGAACAAGGACAACACATCAAACAGAGGACTAATAGAGAGAAAAAATATTTGTTTTGAAGAGTTTCCAACATGGCTACCGTGCCCTTCCTTTAGCTCTGCTAAACCGTAGCATCAAGCTAAGCACTAGATGTGGGATTTAGTCAAGCTTACTGTTCTCTATGTTTTATGCTGTTATTTAAAATAAAACCTTCCTCTGTTTGTGTGTTCAAGACATAAAAAGTTAGAGGAGGTCAGATGGAGAATTAACTGGTGACAGATGGTATATGTGTGTGTGTGTGTGTGTGTGTGCGTGTGTGTGTGTGTGAGAGAGAGAGAGAGATGCAAACACCATGCCTACTGTATGTCTCTCTCTCATTCACACACACAGACAAACACACATGTGAATGAGCTTTTCCCTGTGTCAGCGCTGAGTCACATTTACTGGCTGCTATGAGTCAGTATCTTCATTTCCCATATCTCCCTTTAATTTGTGTTGTTTCCTGTGTTATTTTATATGATTAGGTACTAATGTTTTTTTCGTACATAGTACAAGTACACAAGTTTAAATTCCAATTGCTCACACAATATGTAAATATTGCTTAAAAAAGAAAAATAAATCATTTACGTCCTTTAGCGTAAGAGTTGCAAACTTGGCTCATTTCTTGGTGGAAGTTATTTACAGATAATTTATTTAAAAATACAGATAATATAGAGTAAATAAAACTGTAAGAAAGACAGAAGACAGAAAGTTGCCTTTATTTTACATTCACCAATAGGATGTGCATTTTTTCATCTCAGCTTACATTTTATGGTTAATATTTATAAATGAATGAATAGAATTGACTTTTTTATGCCAGCTGCACTAATGTAGAAAAAAACAAGAAAAACCCCTGTAAATAATATAGTCATTTCTCGTTTTTGTTTTTGCTTTTTACAGTGTAATTTTTAAGTGCAAGTGGAAACCGTCTGTAGGCTACACCACAAGTACACAACTCAACACTGTACATTGCAGCTAGCGCAGTTCATACAGGTCAATACATCTGTTCAGTCTTGTGTGTGTGTGTGTCTGAGGCTCTGGATGCAGCCTTGCTTTTTTAGACCCAATCCCATCAGTTCCTGCTGGCTTGCTGTCATCAAGGATTAGCACACTGACACACATTACACACACATGCAAGGTTGAGCATGCTATTGAATCTAAAGAACAAGATGACGTGTAATTGCTGCATCAGAGGTCAGAGTATTAGAGATTCTTTTGTGTGTCTGTGTCTGTCCCTTTCATAGACACACACACACACACACACACACACATATACCCACACATTTGCATCTCAGCATGATGGGGTTTGTCCTTGTGGAGTCACCTCCCTCTTGCTCACTCTGCATCTGGTGGTTAAGTTTTCAAAGCACCTGATCACTCTCCTGTGGATACACACACATACACATTGTTTCTCCAAAGCTCCAAATGTTGTGCACAATGGAATAGAAAGAGATGGGGCAAAAAAGATAAACAGGTTAAGAGAATGCAAGCAAATTTACACAACTATATAACAACAACTATATTGTCATGTCTACAATTTACAAAAACAAATATTCAATAAAAAGTAAATAAATAAAAAAGAACTATACATAAAATGCAGTATGTTGTAATACACTGCCACCACCTGCTAATAACTCCTTACATACATTTTAGAGGGGCCTTTTATTGTCGGCAGTCTAAGGCACACCTGTGTAATTATCATCTCGATATGCCACACCTGTGAGGGCGGAATGATTATCTCTGCAAAGGAGAAGTGCTCACTATCACAGATGTGTGAACAATATTTGAGAGAAATGGTTATTTTGAGTATAAAGAAAAAGTTTTAGATCTTTAGTTCAGCTCATGAAAAATGAGAGCTAAAAGGGTTTATATTTGTGTTCAGTGTATATTGAATATTTTGAAAAGGGTTTTTTTAGCGTGTCATCTGCAAATGGAATGGAACTCAATAATTGTTTTATCTCAGTTATCTTGTTTTCATGTCATTGTCATCATTATCATGCTTATTAGAAGCCAACATTGGAATTTGCTATTTTAAAAATTGACCAGCCCTCACAAGAACTAATTTTGAATAATTGTTAACGAGTTGTGAAATTCCTTTAATTTACATTTGAGCCTTTATTTTCCTGTGTTAATGATAATATGATTTTATTCTTTGTAGTGAAGCACTTTGCTATAAGCTTGATGAATATATCATTGATCACCTTTCTGATATTATGATTATGATATTAGATAATGAGGATGGAGATGATTGTGTCCAGGTGTATAAAGTGTAGCTGTTCTGACACTGCTGATGTAACATATCGGGAAGAACTTTAATTTTATTTAAAGCACAGAGTCATAACATAATTAATCACAGGGCACTGTTCCTATACAGCGGATCTAGGCAGTGCTCTTTATAATATTATTTACAGAGATCCAACAATTCTGACCATGAGAAAGCACTTGGTGACAGTGGCAAGGAAAAACTACCCTTGAACAGAAATCGAGCAGAACCAGACTCTGAGTGGGCGGCCATCTGTCTCCACCGGTTGGGTTGTAAGAGAAAGAGAGAGACAGAGAGGGAGAGAGGGAGAGCAGGAGGAAACAGAACACACAGCAGCAGCACCATGCTGCGTCCATATAGAGATGTTAAGTAATCGTAAAGGTCATGGGAATGATGTAACAAAAATACTGATAGTAATCCTTTGATAGCAATAATAATGATATCCCTGGAAGCACTTCTTCTTTGCCATTCTTTGCCATAACTAATGAGTGGTGGAGCATGCAGAAATATCAATATGCAGACGGATGATTAAGGCTTTTTCAATGGCTATTCAGAGCTGGGAGAGGAAGCAGGGGTTCTGCATGTGCACCTCGATCCATATTGATTTATGAACCAGAAGCATGCATAAGTACAGCTCTTTGAATCAGCCCAATGCAGCTGGGATCGACTCTCTCTCTCTCTATATAATAGAAATAGAAAGAAAAATCAGTACAAATGTCTGCAGTAGTGCAAATGATTGACCCACATCATAATATGTTGTGTGGTAGATTGTCCATAATAGGGAGCAGTTTTAAACAGTTATAACCAGAGGTGACTTATTGTACAGTTGTCATGCATCAGAAGCTTATTAGTACAATAGAACAGTGAACAAGACGTTTTCAAGGGACCAAAATGTTCCAGTTAACTTTGAAATGAAATGAAAGCGCACTGGGAAAAGGGTCAAAATTTTAATACAACAACAACAGCACCTTGGTTGCAACCTCTCAGTCACAAGGTAGCCCCACTCTAAAGTATTAATGTCTATTTAACTCGAAGTGGGACCATAATGGACACCACGCTGTATTGTAGCAGGTGAGAAAACTAACGATTGAGACCATAAACTCATAGAAGAATGTTTACTCAGGGAATAAATCAAATGTTAGGCAGCAAAACACTAGTACTGTAGAAACTTAGGCAGGAAAAGAGTTAATAACCACGCTGCTGTAATCGTCAGTGGTCGACAGAGGGGGGCAGAGGTCTGTGGTTACTTGTGCTGCCTAAAATGTCAACACCTGGTGTATTTGAGGTCTTAACCCTGATATATGTGGCACTGTCATATCACGCTCTTTGAACATGCAGACAGACTTTCTCTCCCTCTTTCTCTTTCTGTTAGTTATTTGAGTGTATGTAGTCATAAGTCCCTTTATGCTCTGATGGTTGGCTCCACCAGTGAGTAATTGACATAATCTCTATTTTTTTGTGTATTTTTTTAAATTAGTATTTTTAAGTTAGTATAATTATTGGAAATTCAGTTGATGTTGTGCCTTCAAAGCATTAAATTGAGTTAATATTGTCATATATTAGTCGTGAAATATATTTCCAAATTCTCATACTGTACCTTTATTTTATTTGATTAAAAACATATCCGTAAAATGACCAAAGGTTCAGTTTACTTTAATATAATGGTAAATGACTTTTTACTGTTTTGCTATGATTTCTTTTGACATTTTTTATCATTAAAATTAAAGTTATACTGTAATGTAACATTCAAGACCATAAGGCAAATGAATGATACGGTAAAAAAAATCTTAAATCATATTACTTACAGATTTCAACGTCCATTTTATGGTTAATATTTGTGATAACTGATAGTTGATCTTTCTGTATGGCATTTGCACTTATATATATATATATATTTGCAAATGGGAAATCTACATATGCCCCACATGCTAATGTATAGGTTGATGATTAAAAACCCAGCTGTCACACCAAGCTTTTGTCTTGCTGCTCACACACATGACACCTCCTCATTGATGCAACAGTGTCCCGCGGGTCGACCCACAACAGTGCGGCAGGTTAAAAAGTGACAAAACAGCACTCTGAGTAGGCCAAGCTCATTAATAATTGACATAAATATTGCATGCAATAGTCCACCTTTTCTTCCCCTCTCTCTTACTCACTGTCTCTCAAACATACACACCAGCTAATGCTTTATATTCTGTTTTAACAAGGCAAACATTTTAGAAACACACATATACACATGCACTAAAGTGTGCATGTGTTTATGTGTGCATGTGCTGACATCTCCATGTGTGAATTAGAAACAAGGAAGTGTCTGTTCTATTTTAATCTGCCATCTGCTCACTGCTCAATACTGTTTTTTAAATCAGCTCCATGTGACAGACGAGGAGGTAGACGGAGCAAAATAGATTACATCACTGGCTGCATCAGTGATACATATTATATACGGTTTTACGGACCTAAGGGTATTAAATTGAGCATTAAGTCCTGAGTAAAGTTGAAGATGTAGATTTTAGAGTGTGTCAATCCTTTTACTGTAAGAGTCACATTGAATCTATTTGTTTCCCTTAATGAAATCACCTTTTGGTCAGCTGTTGTTAAAGTGACCCACGGATGAAGTCCTGTCGCCTTCAAACAGCACACACACAGAGAAGCATACACTGGCAGGCGAACAGGTTTATATTCCAATACGCATACTCATTAATGGATTGCTTAGCAACGGCCGATGGTTGCCTAGCAACAACATTACCAGCCAGCAAGTTGGGTGTGTTCAGAAGTCACACTGTAGTAAAAGAAGGGAGGGGGAGTGTTTCTGTGTGTGTGTGTGTGTGTGAGAGAGGGAGTAATAATTATCACACTTCTGTGTGCATTTTAAGAACATTAGGAGCAACAAAAAATTAAATTCCTTGGTGTATACTATGGTGTGTACACATGTTTGCATGGTTATACACCTACAACTACAAACTGTCTGCTTCTGTAAGAGCCAGTGTGGATCCTGTATGGATGATTCTTGGTTTAAATGTAGTATTCTAATGAAAACAGATCAATAAAGACCTGGCCCCAACAGAAAGTTGCACAAGAAAGTTCTTCTGTGCTGTTTGTGAACTAACTATAAATGTACAGTATAAAGACAACTGCGTATAATGTAAGAACTGGCTACTTCCTGTTTTGAACTCTTCTAACTTGAATGGAGAAACATTATTTAATCGTATGGCTCTTCTAGACTTTCCAAATGTTTAATGGACAGAAAAAATGTAATTCTGATTGTAAAATTTGTCATTTGTGAGTCATCGTTTTGGCTTCACTTTTGGGAAGCCCTCCACTGAAGGTAATCCACAGACTGCACCACCACCAGGAGTGTCTCAATTTTCTAAAAATGAAAATTGATTGTCTCCAAAATAATTGAAAGACGTATGAATCATCATGTATTGTATAGCTTCAACAGTTAACATGCAGGTAAAATTCAAATTTCTTGGCGTAGTTGAGATAAGATTAAGACCACTCTAATGTATGCACATTGAATATGAAGCTACTGCCACTAGCTGGTTATCTTAGCTTAGCATAAAGACTGGAAACAGGTGAAAAGCTAACCTGGCTCTGTTAAAGGTAACGAGGTTCACCTGAATTTGAAAAGGAAGAAAATCGGGGCTGTAGTTAAAAAGAAGTGAGCTCACTCCTCCTCTGTAGCTCACTCATCATTGCTGCTTGAGGTCACATTAGCTACACAACTAAATCTCTGACCAAAGTGTCAGTGGTCGAGTAAGTAATTCTCTGGTTCCACTGCATCAGTTTTGATCCTTTACTGTCAAGTCAGTACAACAATGTTTTAAGAGTTGAAGTGCTCTTTAATGGAGCTCTTAAAATCTGAGCAACAAAAAGGGTGTTGCTGGGAGAACTAATTATCCATTAATAAACACTTCTGTGGACATTAAATCTTAGTTTTACTATGGTCTAGGGAAATACTTCATTCAGAGAGGCTCCAGGGTGTCCATAAAAAAACATGTCAATGGACACCTAAGTAGTTCCAATAAAACTGTAAATTGTAATTGGGGACGTGTCTCCACTTCCTCCCACTGTACAAAGGGGAAGCCAAAATATCCAAGACACAGGCGCTGCCATCTTGCGCTGGTGACATCATCTGAAGCCAACACTTGAACCATCATAAGTGTGAAAAGAACTACCTAAAATGACAGAAACCCCCGAAAAAATTGTATTTGACCTCTACTTTGAGTTTTTAGTTTGGCTCATGTCACATCCACTAACATAGAGGGATGGTATTTATGAGCTATACCACAACCCGCCACCAGAGGGGGTGTTTTTTCCTTGTAGAGAGCTGTCATACTGTTATATTTATGTACAGTCCATGATATATATTGTATCGACAGATTCTTGTCAATATACTAACTAACAGCAAAAAGCATTGTCATGAAAGTAAATGCAGAGTAATAGTGGGAAGTGGAAGGTTGTAATGGAACCTTTATTAAAGTTGTACACCTGTATGAATATGATTGATGATAGTTCTCTCTCTCTCTTTCTTTCTCTCCTTAGGGGGTGTTAACAGGACGTCTGTGTTTATGTGTGTGTGTGTGTGAGTGTGTACGTGCATGTGTGTGTCGTGAGCCATCATGTTCCGAAACAGCCTGAAGATGTTGCTGGGAGGCAAAACTCGCAAGAACAATGGTGGTCAGTATCTCTTTGTAACATGGCATGTGTCTTTTTATGTTGTGTACTCTGGATTATATTATTGTGTTATAATCATTAACTATTACCTCTGATCATACAAATACAGTCATGTCAGAAACCATGTTACTTTAAAGAGAAATTCTCACTAAATATCTGATCTCTAGTAAGCAGTTTGCAGGCATTTTCTTCTGGTAGTTTCCAGAAATCAAACTTAATCTCTGAATCCTTTGATTGTCTCTCTTCTTGAACAGGTGGCAGTAACATGGAGTCAGAGGGGTCAGAGGTCAGGATGATGGAGGGATTTACTCGTTCACTTCCCTCTTCTCCACTTCTCAACCTTCGTCTGGTGAAACGAACAGGTAGAAATATCTCTATCTATCTATCTATCTATCTATCTATCTATCTATCTATCTATCTATCTATCTATCTATCTATCTATCTATCTATCTATCTATCTATCTTCATATTTAGTCTAGCAAACAAAAACACAACAATCTCTGGCTGAAATGTGTGTAGCTACGATGCTAACGTTAGCAAAACAAACATGGCCGTGTGCCAGTGACACGCTGTATTCTATGACTGTACAAATGTTTGAGCACAGGCGTAACCTGATCGGATCATTGGTTGCTCTCTCAACTGTAGCTCCTGTTGTCAAACATTCAAGCAGGGCCACATTCAGAGTAACATTAGCACTGCAGTATGTATGCTAGTGCTAACTTTCAAAGCTTGTAGAATGCTTTCTCATAGCATTATAAAACCCCTGTGCAGGGCCGAGGCCTCTGATAAACCTTCACCGCCATGGATCTGTCTCAAACTGGCCTACAGAGTGTGCCTATGCATTGAGTTGCTGCCATGTGATTGGCTGATTAGATATTTATGTTAACAAGAAGTTGAACAGGTTTCCCTATAAAGTGTCCGGTGAGTGTGTACGATGTGTGTATGTATAGTTAGATGATATACAGATACATAGGTAGATATCGTTTTGTTTGTTCAATAGGAAAAGATGATTTTTTTGGCATTAAGACCCTATTTCAATGTTATGATTTTAAGCCATAAGCCATACAGGAATACCCCCCATGGAGTCTAGCTTCTAGTAGGAAAAAGAGAGTAACAGAAAAACTGCAACCAACCAACTAGAAAAGTTTAGTTTAGTTTGTTTTTTTCTATTTCTCTCTGTCTGTCTCCAATTCTTTCATACGTACACACACACTTACACAGCTGTGACCTGTTAAACTGAGTCTGGCAGCAGAGGGGGGTTGCCCTTTGAACCTGCATTTGATCGTCCCTCTGTGCCTCAGTGAGAGAGAAAACACAGAAATGTAACCCAAGCTCTGCCAACCTCTCCTCTCCTCTCCTCTCCTCTCCTCTCCTCTCCTCTCCTCAGGGTTGATTTGATACCTCTCCTAAACATTACCGTGTGGAGTCCCTCTCCAACTCTCTTTCTGTATCTCTACCACTCGCTCTGTCAAAACAGAAACATAAGAGGCTCCAATTACAATTCAGTCCTTAACTCCTTCTTTGTATTTTGAGCGTCCCTTCCTCATTTTCTTCCTCCTTACTTCTGTCATTTCCGTTTGCAAACACTGAAATCACCTATCGGATGAAGACCTGAATCTATGAAAAATTACGCTGTCATGTAAATGTATTATTTCTATGAAAACTACAGAACAAAACTACAAACATTGACGGTATAAAAGGAATGGTGGTAGTCATCCTGATGTTACCCATTGGTTTGTAACCTCCATTTTTGAAACCTCAAGTTTGGCATCAAGGCTGGCTCCTGCTTGTTTTTTTGAGCATTTCCATTATTTTTTTTTGCAACCAGCACATGTGCAGAACAGATTACGAGCAGGAAGAATGCTATATCAGCAGATTTTGCCAGCACGAGTTAGCCTGCTTGTTTAGCAAGGGGCATCCATAATGCAGAATGACAGCCAACTCCTCAGAGTGACCAAAACGATATAATTAACTTTGATGAACTGCCATCACACCGTGAAAGGGTCACAGTTCAAAGATAAAAACACACAGTGCAGCTTGGTAGCGCCCTGTCAATCACAAGGTAGTCTCGCAAAAAAGCAAACCCGGCTTTATCATCTATTTTACAGCAAATGGGACTATAACTTCAAAATGAACATCATGGTGTATTGAAGAAGACCAAATAAGGATTGAGACCATAAACTCATGAGAAAAGTATTTGCTGAGTTAATAAATCAAGTTATAAGTGAGGTAGTTTTCCTTTTTAATGTATACAATCAGACAGTCGCCACCTGCTGGACATTACACAGAATGCTGCTTTAAAGCACTGCTGCATTGGTTTCATTGTTCAGGCCTGGAGGTTGCTGCTTGATTGAAAACCACACAATAATGACTGCACTCTAGTTACTGCACGTGTATGTATGAAGATAACTGGATACAGGTTGGAGATACGAAAATTCACACTAGTTTATTGTATTTATTTCAATTTTAATATTAATAGACAGACATCTAACCAAACTGAAATACACTGAAGCTGAAAGACCACATTTTGATAATAGTTTTCCCCTTCATTTTCTGAATATTATACAAAGGCAGAAAATATTTATTTGGTACAGTTTGTCAGCCAGTCTGAAAACTTTCAACCTTTTTTTTAAACTTCACCTCTTGTGTTACTATTATCTGCTTTTGTAGTCGATCAGTTCTGTCACTTATGACCTCTTTAATGGACTGCAGGATGACTCAAATCTCAGTCCAATTCTTTCTTTAAGTCTTTACTCTAACCCTATCTTTCTCACTTCTCTTCTTAAAACAATCAAAAATTATGAGATGCATTTTTGGACATTTTTGTATATCAGCCAAACATCCAAGCATCATTTAACTGATTTTTGATTCAGTCTAACTCTAATTTTAGTACTTGCCTTTCAACATTTTTCACATTTTCTGAACTAAAGTGGATGACAACCTTCCATTTTCACTGTGATTTGTGGTCAGACTCTCTTCTGTTCTTGGAAAAGGAGTTTTGCTTTAATTGCAGCATTTCTTTGGTTTGCCGATCCTTCTCCAAGTCTTCTTTTGGGATTTTCTCTGGCCGTTTTTTTCCTGCTGTTTGAAGAAAGAGTTCTGAACTGTCTTTCCAAACTTTCTATGCACTTCTCGACATGTAACAGATTACTTTCTCCGTTCGGCTCCTCCTGCAGTCCTGCCCTCTCTCTCCTGTGTGTGTGTGTGTGTGTGTGTGGTTTCTTTTGGGTTGGAGGAGGGGAGGATTTGATTTGCTGTGCAGTCAGACGAGGGAGGTCGTCTTTCAGACCAGATATGGAGGCTGAAAGAAAAACCCCTTAACTCTCGGAAACTTTACTTATTGTGCTTCTGATCAAGATGGATATTATCTGGGAGGAGATTGTCTCTTTCCACCTCATGCTTTAGTTGTTGTTTGCACTTTTTGCATAGTTTTGAGGAGACTCTACCTGTGAATGAAAAGAGTTGCATTCTTCAGCTACAGAGCACAATAACCGGTGGATTACATCGTCAGAAACTGATGCGGTCAAGTCCTAAAGCCTGTGGATTCGGGTTTCAGCACTCAAAATAACAACGTACCTGGAGTAAACTTATAAGGAGCTTGGCTATTAACACGCTGTTCGCATGTTTGACTATCCTGCTTATTACCTGCGGTCATTCTTCTTCAGAAGTTGGAGTGCCACGAGTGTTTTTTCTTTCTTTCCCTGGAGAGTCTCTTCCTCTTCTGTCTCTTCATTCCTACCTCTCTCCCTCTATCCTTTGTGTACTTTGGAGAAGGAGGAGCTCAGGACCAAAAAGAAGAGGAATGGATAGTGATGTCATCATGTGCATTAAGATTTTCACTAAGAAATCTTAATGGAGAAGACAAACAACAATTCAACTTGAGTTAAAGACATTGCTCTCATTCATCCCAGTAAGGTGTGTTTTGGGGCAATAACAGCACTTTGAATTTTTGGCTCTGCATGGAACCACTCTGAACCAGTCGGAACCAAACAGAACCAGCTAGCTATGGACTGCACGGCGGCTATTTTGAAAGCTTGCGCTCGCTCCAGAACCAAATGGTGTCGGCATGAGCGGTCCTCCGTCCGTCGGCCGTGGAGACCTGCTGACGGCTGTGGCAGAGATGTCCCGGCCGCAGGGGTCATCAGCCATGCTTCTTCCCTCCTGCGACGCTTGCTGTTATACAGCTGCTGCTGCCCGTCCCATGAGGATAGGTCTGAGCTGTGCCGGGATTGGGCGAATCGTCACAGTGAAGCACAGATAGGAGGAAGAAGTGAGGAAGAAGGTGAGAGTGAAAGACTCTCTCTCTGTACTGATGTTCTTCTTTCTATCAGGGTCAAAGCCTACTATGTTATTGTCAGTCTTTATAGCTTTTTTCATATATTTCTTCTTGAGAATGAATGTTATTTTGTGCATATATTCAGAAAAATGTGGATTGTGAGTTTGGGCCTGTGTTGAAAAAACATTCAAACCAAACACCAGATCAGACCACTTTACAGAATTCTACCACTAGGTGTAGCATTTACCTTACCAGCTGCTCCAGAGTGTAACATAATGAGAGAGTGGCGACTCCAGTTGTTTTCTTTGAGACGAACTTAAACATTTCGCATCTCCATCACCCAAAAAAAAAGAAGTAAAGTTTCTCGTAAACCAACACAAAATGCAGCATCTTCCCCCTCCTACCTTTAATGATATCCTTCATATTGTTGTCCTCAGCCTGTTTGACATCTGGCTTCATTAATCATAGCTCTGACAAGGAACTCTGTCCCATGAAAAACCAGATAAAATGTATGATTTAATTATTAATGAATGGAAAGGGATACTTCAACAAATGTCTTTTTTAACATGAAATACAGAAACAACATGTTAAAGTTAGACTGAAACAGATTGATTGATGATGTGGCGAGTCAGACTTGATGTTGCTGACCTGTCATCACATTCCAGCAGTTGTCCATGAAGAAGTGACTTAGTTTCCTGTCTCATGACTCTTCTGTATGAATGTATAATAAGACCTGAATACTGGACCCAAAGAACTGCTTTCCTGGTGCATATGCTAAAAAAGTTTTCCTTCAACTTTATGCCGCCCACTGAATATGCAGAGTACTGTTTCTACCGCTGGCCAGGGCCTGGAGTTCCAGCAAAGACTTTACATTGTGATTGCATCACTGATTTTTAAATTGCTTTTCTTGGCTAAAGGAAAGAGTTATAAATACAAAACCATCAGGGGTCCAAAAATCATAATAGACAGTTTAGTCTTAGTTTGAGTTATCCTGTCAACAGTTTTACAGACATTTCTTTTAACCATTGAGGTCTATGGGGAAAATGCTTTTTGGGCTGCAGGGTGATTTTTGTGGTGGCCTTTATAATGGATCCTGGCCTTCTCCTGCTCCATGTGGTGGTTTCCTGTGTTTCCCATAATGCCTCTCAGAGTGGAGACAAACGATTCTGTAAGACTCACTGTTTACTGAGCATCTTTGTTACTGTTCATATCCAAACCTTATACCTTTAAGCTTTTAGCCCATTAGAAAGAAGGACAACAACATCCATTTTCACAAGCTCATGGAAGCTTTAATATCACTATTTATATAAGGCTTTTCTAGTCAACTGTCCACTCAGAGTGCTTACTAACAATGCCAGCAATCACAATTTAACCCTTGCATTCATTTTCTGGTGGGAAATGCTGACAGACTTGGTTCCAACCTTGCATACTTGCCATGCAAGGTGTTTCAAGGCTATAACCGGAAACCTTCCGATTACGAAACGACCACCTAAACGATTGTGGCTATGTAACCAGTGAGTCAATGAAAGAGTACAGTATACATCCACTGCCATGAGATGTGGCTGACAACAACTTCAGTTCAAGAAAGTAAAAAAAAATCCCAATGAGGGTTCAAGTGTGGTTGAAATTGTTGGGATCTTAAAAATGCTCTAATGGAAACTATCATCATCTCATGTGAACGTGGCCATGCTCACATTTTCTCTGATCTCTCTAAGGTCAGCACTTCAGCTCAACATGAAGGCTTGGTGTACAATTTGATGAGCAAATTCACTAAATCAGGCTATTTCAGATAAAACACATACTTTTGTTGCAAACAAGACATTATTTGTCATATTCCTTTGTCCCAGCCGAGTTTTCACTCAGTGTACTGTAGTGCTGTATCCCGCTCAACCATTTTCAGAGCTGAAAACAAGCTAGAGAGAAAGAGGAAGTCAGGTATGCTTAAACAAACAAGGTTGTACAGCGTGTTGTCCTCAAAGGAATTAATCGTGTTGCGGTCAGTTGTACACAAAAAGTGTAAAGAAAGTAGTTGAAAGAACGTCTAATAGAATCTCCACGCTCTCCACACACATGGCCTTTCACCCTGTGAGGTTGATGAAGATAGGAAGGAAGAAAGGAGAGAGGGATTGATAGAAGCAAAAGCTACAGTAACACAAAGTAACAGAAATGGAAAAGTCTGTGCCCTCTGTATCTGATCTTTCCATTTTATTTTCCTTCTTCTAAAAAAGGCTCACACCCTGTCATTGACTGACCACACACATGTGCATGTATGTGCGTATGTACACACACAGTCTTCCCCCTGCTTTTTGTATTGAGTTGGTTTTACTTTGTGTGTGTGTGTGTTTGCTATGCTTCTCTAGTATTTAGTCCAACAGTCGGCAATTTATAGACGTAATTATAGACTGCCAGAGAGAGAGAGACAGAGTATGAGCTTTCATGCTGTGGCTTACTGTGTGTGTGTGTGTGTGTGTGTGTGTGTGTGTGTGTACCCATGGCGTTTATATCATGATAGTGAATATATTGAAATGGAGATCAATTACTGTTCCAAACACATTCTCCTGAGTTCATGCTTTCGTGTGTGTGTGCCTGTGTGTGTGTGTGTTTTTACAATTCGTTCTATTTTCATAGTCCCCTCTCAGCTTTATAGCAATTTTTCATTTCATGGACAGATCCAAGAGTACCTCAGCCACGACAGCTCAAGTTTTGTTCTCTAATGTGAAACACCAAAACAAAACTTCACACAACACAAATGTCCATACTAAAATCTATGTGAACCAGTGGTTCTTTAATAGTATTTAAAAATATTGATACAACTTTGTGTAATCTAAATAAACTTAGCTTTTTAGGTTGAACAAGGAACAAAAACTTTAGC
>CAFUXE010000937.1:78113-107066 GCA_903364295.1 Serranus cabrilla
CTCAAGTTTTGTTCTCGAATGTGAAACACCAAAACAAAACTTCACACAACACAAATGTCCATACTAAAATCTATGTGAACCAGTGGTTCTTTAATAGTATTTAAAAATATTGATACAACTTTGTGTAATCTAAACAAACTTAGCTTTTTAGGTTGAACGAGGAACAAAAACTTTAGCTGCCCTGGCTGAGTTGCACTCCTCCTGGGCATGCCTGTTTTTATTAGCACCTGCTAGCGTCATAGATAGGGTAACGTTAGCATTTAGCATACACCTAGACCGCCTGGAAAGTTATAGCCCATCAGAGGCAGAGTAGTAGTGGATCTTCCTGCAAGGTATACTGGGTAGGCATGTCCAGGAAGTCTCCCAGTCTCATAGACAGAACACACTTCAGCCCCACCCTCACACAGAATAAGGTCCAAAAGCTGCTGTGTGGTTATATCTACTTCCACAGGGTAAAGAACCTATAACTAAGTTTATATGTATGTAAGGTCTCGTAGTGTGTTGTAGAGAATGTGGATCATTCAGAAAGCTCTGCACTATTAAGATCATTAGTCTGCTAACTAAAAGCTAACATTAGCTTGCTAAATGCCAAATGTCCTTTCTCAAAGACATAGAGTTCAGTTTTTCAAATTCAATTAATATTTGACCATGCTGCTGGCAGATAGGCTTTCCTGGTCTAACACAGGCAAAGCTTCTGTTTAAAGTTGATTAATAGCACTTTCATGTCTGTGGGATATGAAGATGCTGCAGGCAGCTGGTTAGCTTAGCTTAGCTTAATGTCTGGCAATAGCTAGCTTGGCTCTGTCAAAAGGCAACATTTTTATTTTATAAATCAGTCAGATTTAGACTAAAAATGAAGTGACAGTCATGTTGTTTGCTTTTGTTACAAAGATGGTGGCTGTTTTTAGAATTTTAATGTATTATTTTTTATCCCTAGCATTCTGTTGCTAAATATTTGTAAGTTTAAAACATCAATAATACTAATCTATGTACAATACTAGTTGTCAGTGCAGAATATTTTATTTGGTACATGCTCAGTTTAAAACTGCTCTTTCAATATCCAGTTGCTGGTGTTGGGCTTGAAAAGGATTTTTACAGTTCATCTAGTGAAAAGAAATGAAAAACCTCATTAATAAAAACATTCATCCTTCTTTTCTTCACTCTTCGCTGTCTAGTTGAGGATGAGGAGCTTGGACCCCCGCCCTCAGTTGACGAGGCGGCTGATGCTCTGATGACCAGGCTGGGCTTCCTGCTGGGGGAAAAGATCATGAGTGGAGAGCCAGGTTCCCCGTATCATGGCCAGGATGATGGACAGGTAATTATTCACACAGATGCACACTTACACACAACTGGCATGTTTTTAGTGCGGCCTAACTTGCAAAACATTGTTAAATAGAAAAGGATGAGTACCCTGAAGCAAATTCATATTTCAGAAGTGGATTCAGCCATGTTGTAGTTTTTCTGTAATTAGATGTGTTGTTGTATTGTTATGATCAGTATAAGTAAAGTATTCTTGTAATGCTGTCACATATGTGTATACCATGTAAATATATGTCCAGTACCAGTGTCTTTTTGATTTTGTTTAGTGTTACTTTTATGAAGACACAGAATATCAAGGAAATCTAACTTACATTTTTTCTATGTTTATTATATATTACATTATAATGGTTTAAGACTGCACAGAAGACATTTTTGAGTTCTTCCTACTTCTATCCATGATTGTGCTGTTTCCATAGAGGAGCATGGCTTAGGAAAATGGAAAATGAGGACACAGTTCTAAAATGTGATATTAGCAATAAACAAAAACAAACATAAAATTGCAAACTGTTTTATAGGGAGAAACAACCGTTTAAAAAAAAAAAGATCTGCAAAGTACTTGTTACTGTAGCTGTAAAATACAGTAAAAGTAAAAGTAAAAATGCCTTAAAAATTGTACTTTAGTCAATTTATGTTGTTTGTTTCATGGCGAGTAAGAGTCAAAGTCTGATGTGTCTATTATAGAGACTCAGTGTACTATATGAGTACATACGTTTTATATATGTTTGTATATTTAGTATCACATAACGTGGATATTAAGTCAAAAAAATATCTGTTGTCAATATTTCATATATATTCCTTCTGTTTCTGTCAAAGCATAAACATGCTTTTTCTGTATACCTGCATATTAAAAGCCGTTGTTGCACACACACTGACTGTATAATTACAATCTGTTCCTTTCCCCACAGAGGATCTCTCCTTCCTCTAGTCTGGCCAGTAGCAGCACCTCCCCCTGCTCCACCCTGCAGCCTCATGCTGGGGAGGGCATCAGCAACAAACACGCGTCCTCCAGCAACGCCACCGTCACCTCCCCCACCTCAACACTGGAGAGCAGAGACAGCGGCATCATAGGTGACATACTGTAGTGAGAGCTCATCTTCGAACTTTTGCTGCTAAATTATTAACTCCCTCACTCCCTCTTTCAGCCACGTTGACCAGCTATTCTGCTGAGTCGGCAGCAGAGCGGGATGATAGCTGCAAGTATCCCGCCGATGGTTACCGTGGCAGCAGCCTCAATCTCTGGCAGCAGGGGGGCCGGCCGGTGGTGGCTTCCACTTCCTCTTCCAGTATGATAGCAGCAGGAAGTGCCAATGACGGCTTCCTGTACAGGGTGGAGGACATGATGGCCTCCTCCACTTACAGCCTCAACAAACTCCACCCAGACCGAGGCCCTGGCTCCGCCCGCTCATCAGGCTCCACCCACTCCATCCCTCTCTACCTCATGCCCCGCCCTAATTCAGTTGCTGGTAAGTGCCTGTGTGTGTGTCTGTGTGTGTGTGTGTGTGGTTGCCAGTCCTGCAGTGCGCTCCCACACACTCTTTCCTGTTAGGAAGGAAATACATCACTCTTTCTCAGCTAAAGTGAGTTCACTTGTGATAGTGACAAAACACAGCATTGCTTTCATATTAGTTATATGTCCACCCTAACCCAGCAAAAGAGGCATGTGTACCACATTAACAGCCTAATGAGAGACAGTTATACAGGCTTTGCATAATAACTACGCTCAAATTTCAACAAGATTCCAGAGGGAAACATTAAGCCCGGCTCTCTCCAGAGTTTAATAAATCCTCACCCACATGTCTTAAAACAAGCTGATCATAAGCTCCATGTAGAAGAAAACAAAAGACAATGCCGGGGCAGTATGTTCACATCCCATCCTCCCCTTCCTCTTTTCCTTTCTCTGTGTCTCATAAAAAAATAAAAAGGAAGGACGTGACATGTATGACGTTTCTAAAAAAGCACACCCTCGTACATAGACACAGGATACGAGGCACAGCCAGCTCTGAGCAGCACTGTGGCGTTAGAGGATTGAAAACTGGATTGATTGGATCAAATTTAGGGTAGGTTTTTTTTTCTCCGTTTTTGTCGTGAGTTGAGAAGTCAGAGTTAACAACATTTATCCATGCTTTGTTAGCTTTCAAATCAGATGTGTAGTGGCTGTGGTGAAAGTCACAATGCTGCACTCCTCGGACAATATCCTATAAATCCCAACGGTTCTTCACTTCACTTACAATAGATAAGAAAAGGGAGAAAATGTTGAAGGATTTCTTAAACTTTTAACCAGATATCGGCAATAACTCTTTAGTGTTTCCAACCCTGGATTTTATTTGTAGTCAGATTTAGATATTAGTTTATTTTATGTGTTTATGCAGGCTTCAGAATTATTATTTTTTTGGAAGCCTTCTGGACACTGTGAAGCCGTAGGATCAGCAATTTTTTTCACATTACACACTACTTAGGAAAATTTGTCAACAATGGTATGTTGCCAGGCAACCACCAGAGAGTCCTGGAAGTAGCTGCTCAAGGCCAGGATCTACTCAGACACAAAACACCCCTAAATCCATGATATGTTTTTTTTTTTTTTTACATTTGGCTTAAAGCTTTACAATAAATGTAAGGCAAACATCTCTTGGCTGTAGCTTTACCTGTATCTTAAAGACATGGGGGTGTTATCCATCCTGTCATATAAGTCTCACCAAGAAAGCTAATAAGTGTATTCCCAAAAATGTTGGATTAATACTTGGAGTTGGGTCACTGGCATGTTTAGCTTAGCTTTCCATAAAGACAAGAAATACACTCACCGACACCTTTACTATCTAATATACTACTTTTATGCAAACAGGTACTTATCAGATAAGTTATCAGTTATATGATAATTTAAAAAAATATATCATCACCAAACTAAATTCTAAAATACTTTTGGAGAAGAAACCAATCAGACCCTCTAAAGATGGTGCAAATTCAAAATGCTTTAATTTGGGAACCAAACAATCACTCATATTTGCTGAATTCTTTCAAAACAGATGCTCTGTTATATGTCAAAAGTAGTTTTAGCTATTTTTGGTTTGATCCCATTTGTTCCATAGATGTGGTGCTAAATGGAACCGATTTTTGCCACTCAGGAATTGACAAAAATTGTCAAAAATCCTTTCAAAATATCACATTAAGACACTAAGAACTCGAGGAACACCACCGAGAAAAAAAAATGCTGTAATTAAGTATATAAAACTTTTTGACATTTTGGATAGAAAGCCATCCATCCTCTCAGTGCTTTAGGTCTCTAGTTTGTGGTTATAAAGTTTAATGAACTGTGATTAATATAGAGGTCACAACAGGTCATTTTATAACGTGAGGTCAACTTTCAAAAATGTTCTCGCTGCAATGAAATGGCGACTATGGGAAGTTAAGGGGTGATGATTCAACCAGAGGAATTTCATGCATATTCAAAACTCTCCCTCTCTCCCTCTCTCCAGCCACTAGCTCTGCCCACCTGGAAGACCTAGCCTATCTGGATGAGCAGCAGAGACACATCCCTTCAAGAACGTCCCTCAGAATGCCCAGACAGAATTCTGGGAGTCGTAGTCAACAGGAGCACAGAGGTAAATGCTCACAAACACTTAAATGTTTTTCAAATATACATTTCTATTTTACAACACTCCTGTCCTCCTCCCCTCTTCTCCTGCAGTTCGTTTCACTCCCTCTCTCAACCTGAAGCGCCTCCACTTTGAAGTTCCTGGTCTCTCGTCTGATTGGCTTTTTACTGGCAGGGAGTGGCTCTTCCAGGAAGTTGATGCTTGTCTCCGCAACAGTGACCCGTCAACCACTCGGGGGGTGGTGATCATTGGCAACATGGGCTTTGGCAAAACAGCGATCATTGCCCAGCTGGTGGCGCTTAGTTGCCATGGAAACAGCGTGTCGCAAACTGCTACCAGCAACCAGACCATGCCCAAACGTAAGCAGAGAGGTTATAGTCTCATACCAATGACGTTACCTGTTATTGTAGTGTTGGAAATTTAAAAGTTAGCAAATTACTAGTTACCCTGTTAAAAAATGTGATGAGTAATATAATATTTTTAAGGGGAATATTATGCTCATTTCCAGGTTCATACTAGTGTTTCAGGTTTTGACTAGTCCAAAAAACACTTTATTTTATCTTACTGCCTGTGGATGCTGCACCTCTATTCACCCTCTAAATGTAGGGTGTACACTACAAATAGTAGTGTCTATGATGGATATTAATTAGTAAGCTTTTTTCCCAGTAATACTAACTAAATAATAAAACGCTAAATGAGAGGAACAATAATTACCTTTGAAATGAAATGAACTGGACATTGGACAAGCAGCCTCAAACAGCCTTGCACCCGAACAAAGGTTGATCACTCACTCTGTTAGAAACCGCTTAATATTACATATATTTACTGCATTATTTGAAACTTTGGCAATGTTTTATATGAACGTTTAGCACTGAAACATTATGTATATGAAAATAAGGAAAAGCATAATAGGTCTCTTTTTATTTGTCAAAGAAATATTTATTACATTATACTTTTTTAAAATTGGGCAATAAACACTTGGTAAAGTTGATGAACAAGCTTTACACTGCACAATAATCCTAGAACCATTTCCCGAAATATTGTTGAATTTTCAGCACTTAAAGGCGTTCTTGTCCCAGGACATGGCCTTCTGCCTCAGCATGGTTGGTGGGTCACAGGCATGGCAGACTCAGGTTGCTTTGAGCAATGCACATTGATTTCCTCGCAGCTGAGAGGCAGTGCAGATTAAAACGAGAGAACAAATAAGTTCCTATCCTCTATTTGTTGTCAGAACTTCCTCTCAATATAGTGCCAACTTCCAGTTCATGCACCTTCTGATTAAAAAGTCTTGTTCTATTTCTATTATTTATTAACAGTTACATAGTTTTTATTTACAGCCAGCCTACACTGGACATCTGCAGTAATATGTACCTAAAATTAGAAATAAGAAGATAGAATAAAAAGAGCCAATGTTGTTTTAGAAATGTTTTATCGTTAGCTTCATTTCATGGAGTATACCCAGCACTCAGTAGACACTTGAAGGGGACATATTAAATGGTTGGCAGGAGCCCATATTGCATGCTTGCCAAAGGACCCCCAGTGAGTTATTCCTGCCACGAAGACAACCTTAATCATTCTGTAAGAGACAGCTGAGTCATCATGCAGAACCCAATAAAATCAGCCAGACTCACAACCGGCAACCAGACTCACAGTGGAGCCAACCACCAAAAAAAAACATTAAGTCCTACAGTGGAAAAAAATACACAAAAGCAATAGAAATGCAGTTTAGAGTTAAGAAGGCAGCGGCCACAGTGAAACATAGAGAAGGTTTTTGTCTTTACATCTCAATTGAAATTTAAAATGTATGATATTCCTTTACATCTAGCTCTCACTCCAGTGGCAGAGGCTGCTTCTTTCTCCCACGACTCACTGAGAAGAGGAGGAGGGGGAGATGAAGGAGGGGGGGGGAGTTGTCCAGGGACTCCGGAGATGAGGAGGAGACAGGAGGAGGCACTGAGGAGGCTGGCAGGGCAGGTACGTAACATCCCCACATATCTGAATGTAGATTTACTCCAAGTAAATTAACTGAAGTACTGTACTCGATTACAGTTTCTACATATTTTGTACTTTATTTGAGTTTTTTTAGTATCAATTTTATGGTTAGCTCCACCATGACCAGCAATAATGTTGAAATGCTGTTTATGCAGTAGTCATACAACTAAAAGGTGAATCTTTGTTAATAATACCTGTGTACGTCTGCTTTAGTAAATTATTATCTTTCTTGCTAAAAGTTAGAAGTGAAAATTGATGGCACTCATCAGCCCGTACGGGAAATATGTGGTGCACAACCCCTCGTAAAACTACTTCAGCTAGCTGTTTCCAGTCTTGTGCTAAGCTAAGCGGACTGGCTGCTAGCTCCACCTACATTATACCACAAAGAAGTGATACCAATCTTCTAATTTAACTCTAGAAAGCATCTTTATTTTTGTCAAATCTGAAAGTAATGCAAATATTTCCTCCTGTTTGTCTTTGCAGGTAGTCTCATATCATTTCTGTCAGGCCGATAACTGTCACACATGTCTCGTTCCGGAGTTTGTTCACAACATGGCGGCGATGCTTAGTGACGCCCCTCAGCTCTCGGCCTATCGGGAGCTGCTGCACCGGTCACCACAGCTACAGACCACCCTCAGTCTGCGCTCCTGCATCCAGGATCCGAGCTCCGCCCTCCAGAGAGGAATACTAGAACCACTGGATGCTCTCTACAGAGGTACAGCAATCTGTCAGCTTCTCTCCTGTAAAGCCATGGACAGAACTGAACTCTGTCCCTGTTCAATAATATATTTATTCATTTTTTTTCCCAGAGAGGAAGTTGCACATGGAGGGGGCTGGACTTATTGTACTGATTGACGGGCTGAACGAGGCAGAGTTCCACCGGCCGGACTACGGCGACACACTGACTTCCTTCCTGTCCCGAAACATCCCGAAATTTCCTTCCTGGTTGAAGGTCATTACCACTGTCAGGACCGGACAGCAGGTACACACACACACACATGCACACACAATTTACAATTATAAAAATCTAAAAATGTATTGTTTTAAGATTGTTTTTTTTTTGATCCAGTCCAAAACTAACTAACTAATGACAAAAAGGTAAACACAAATCAAAGAGCAAGCGTGTTAAGAATGCATTAGATTGTGTGTTTATCTGTTCCAACACCACACACTGCAATTGTTTACGAACAAAGTACCTCCAGTAGAAAGTAAAGATTATCTTCATGGCCAAAGATGAGCTCATCAGCCAGCTAAGTTACATTAGTACATTCTGTGACATTACATTAGTTACAGGATACAATAAAAAAGATGCTTAAAATGCACTGACTGTATCAAATTGAAGTATGCTGTCTATTCTGAGACACTTTGGTTATGGCAGTTTATTCAAATCAAAACCACATCGAAAATACCAGTGGTGCAATGATTCCCATTTCTGTCCTCACCAAAAATGTTTCAATCTAGCCATCAACACTTCCCCCTGTTGAAATATATAACAAATCCCATAACTTCTAACTTAGTTTTTTTCAAATGAGTTCACCCTTATTTTTTGTCGTAGTTCAGATTGTCCACTATTCAAAGTAGTTGGTAAATTCTCAAGTACTAAAAAGGTTGGGAAAACAGGGAATAACTTGGTTATCTATGTACAGAGTGGAGTCTCTCTGACTGTACTGTCCGTCAAAGGCCTTTAATACCACAGTACAACCCTTGTTCTGTTTGTCTCAGTAGACCTTGACTCTCCTGTTGGTGTATATTAAGAGCAAGTCATTTCCCTCTCTGCTTTGCAAGCCAAACACCTCATCCTAAACCATGGAATGCAGAGACATTCCGCCATGATCTGGGGTGTGTGCTGTACACCAAGAGGCTAAGACTGCCAATAGAGAAAGGATGTTCTGAACAAATGATCTGAACATAATATTGCAATGAATCTTTCTCATGCAACATGTGTAAAGCAATGTATGAAAATCTAAAAACACATATAAAATGCCTGTGATTTTGCTGGTTTGTTTGCTGTTTGTTCCCGGGTGTATGTACCTTTTTCTTGTTTTAACTTTACTTTTACTTTTCCCTGTATGAGTGATCGACCTTCATTTAAAAAACTGCAGCTGCATTCTGTATATATCTAACTATTTTATGTAATTTCCTCTCTTTTTTTATGTCTTATTTATTTTTCACAGAAAGTAAAGGAAATCACTGTAACGTAACGGTTCAGTGGATGATTTGTACTGCCTAATTTGTTTATGTATCTTTGAATATACATGTTTTCAGTAAAAAAAAAAAAAAGGCCTGTTCACAACATCAATGTGTGGAAGCTCGTTCTAGATGCTATCAGAGTTTAAGCTGACATCACATGCTCTTTCCTGCTTAAGCAACCCCAATGTTACCTGAGATAGCAATGCATTTGCCAGACACATCTCTTAATCCCCCTCAAGGCTGTTTTGGGGGAACATTTAAAGTGAAAACATAGAATTTGATCATCAAGTGCATACTAAAGACCCCTTTCACAGTTTTTTTTAGTTTTTAATTCAGCTGGAAACATGAAAAAGTCAGAAAGAACTACCTTTTCACCAAACTCATGAAGCTAACAAACTTATCGGTTTCTGTGTTTTGTTTTTCAGGACATCACTCGCTCTCTACCTTTTCACTGCATCTCTCTCGACAGGATGGAAGAAAACAACAGCATAGACCAGGACCTGCAGGTAACATTCACACACTCTGTATGACGTTTTTTCTGCCTGTTGCTCTATCTATCTGTGAAGTTCTACATGTGTGTTTTTTTACTTTTCAGGGTTACCTGATGCAGCGTATCCACAGCAGTGCAGAGATCCAGAGCAACGTGGCGCTGAGCAATGGCCGACTTGATAACACAGCACTGGCCAAGCTGATCGGCCACCTGAAGAGCCTCAGCAGGGGCTCGTACCTCTATCTGAAACTGACCCTGGACCTGATAGAGGGAGGATACCTTGTTCTGAAGAGCTCCAGCTTCAAGGTGAGGAAGGGCTGGGGAAGGATGTAAGCTGGTTAGAAATTACATTACGTCAGGCAGTCAGTTATAGTAATAATTGCCTACTTTTTATGCATATTTGGCTATTATTTTTCTTTTTCAATTCATTACTAATAAACTGGAAATACCTAAATCTGGCTCTGAAAATGACTGTAGACTGGTAAAATATGCTAACATTTCATGAAAGTATGTTTGTATTTGAGCTTTTGTTTGGGAGTTGCAGTTTAAGCATTAAAAGCTGTTGAAGTGGCAGTGGACTATTAAGATTAAGCCCTGTTAGAGGTTGATTTGTCAGCTTGCTTGAAAACACTGTCAGCAGTTGAATTAACATTGAGGAGTAAGAGCTAAAGCTGGTGGACTGACAGCTGAATATGTGATGAAAGCAAATTAAATGTAAGTCCATGTCTAAGCAACCAAGTCAGCACTTAATAGAATATGTAAAAATAAGCACAGGAAGCAGTTGAACTGGTATTTAAATTGATGAAAGTAATCGAAATGCCAGTTGAGTCGTAAACAACAAAAGTTATTGAAATTTCAGCGCCACAGGTAGCTGAAGTGTGTGCACTGAAAATAGTTAAAGGGTCAGTTTGTATGTAAGCAATGACAGCTGTCAAAGAAACCGTTAAAAAGCAAAAGGTGTGAGTTGATTTGTAGAGGCTTTGATTAGAGTAAGACAAGAACTCATTATCAGAAATAATTCAGATATGAAAGAAGTTTAAATGGTAGTTGGTTTGTACATGATAAAGTGATTTGATGATTAGGTTCTGATAGCAATTAACCTGTCAGTTAAGTTGTTCACTACATTCATTTCAATGTAGTTATCATTGTTAACATACCTGGCGTGCAGTTTGATATATAGTATTGTGGAAGTCTGCAAATGTGTCTGTGTTTGTGTGTGTATAGGTGGTCCCTGTGAGTTTGGCAGAAGTCTACCTGCTGCAGCTCAACATGCGGTTTCCCACCCAGTCCTCTTTTCAGAGAGTTCTGCCACTGCTCAACGTTACTGTAGCATCGCTGCACCCACTGACCGACCAGCAGGTACACACTATTATCGTTGTAATTTAATTTCATTCCTTATATGACAGTAGTACATGAGGCTGTGTGTGAACATCCTATTGGCATTTGAATGAAAACATTTGCCTGTTCAGTGTTGTGGAAAAGGAAGGATGCCCTTTTTGAACTTTTTACATTTTTTTTATTGTTGGGGGTTGTTTCCCAGCCATTGGGTTTTGAAGTTTAACCAAGCGAGAGCATCCCCAGGGGAGAGGGCAATGACTGACATTAGAGATTCTTACACAGAGAGACATACACTGAAGACCAAGCTCACCAGAGGGGGAAAACTATCAGTGCCACAATACACAACCATGGGCTGAAACCCCAAGAAAATGCCTGTTTCTAGTTAAAAACACTGGATGTCAAATGATTATTTATTATTAGCATAGCAGTTAGCAATGTCAAATTGCTTTAGCTTAACTTATTATAACGTTGTTAGCCTGGATATATTGGATATATGAAATAGATTTAAAAACATTTGATTATTTAGCATTCCATGTCTACCAGAGAGGACAAGTTGGCTGTAAGCAAGCTAATGTTAGCTATATGTTAGCAAGCTAACGCACTTAATACTGCATAGCTTTTAGAATTATCCACATTATACGCCAGTTAAATAGTGTCAAATGCTTTACTAAACTAACAGAAATGTAGTTAGCTAAAAACTGATTTTGGATACATGACTTAGTGACAAAATGCACTGCATACGTAAGTTAATGTTGGATATATTAAGTTTTCCCCATTGTAACTGCTGATGTCTCAAGTCTGTTTATGTCTATATCCACTCAACTTAGTTCTGGGTCCTTTACCCTGTTGGTAGTGCATTTCACCACACAGCAGCTTTTAGACATTTTTATGTGGTTTGCTAACAGATGGAATTGTCAAAGAGGCTCCTTTAATTAATAAAATTCAACGGAGAGAGCCTGATTGTTTTCCCCTAAAATGGGGGCGGGGCTTATTTGTCTCATATGCTATTGTCAAAAAGTTATGTTACTAAGTGAACCTTTATTGTTAAGTACTTATTAACAAATGATACCATGCTAAGATAAGTTGTTGTTAGATAACACCTGCAAAAAATAAGCATGCTATCATTGTAATTGTAACCATGTTGGCACGCCATTAGACGTAGACTCTAGACATGGAATATGAATACACTTAAGTCGTGACTGTTCCTGTCCCCCTCCAGCTGTTCGAGGTGGTAAATGCGGGCGCTCTAACTGGAGGAACGCTGCATTGGGGGGAATTTGTTCACCGTCTGGAGCAGCTCTCCTCTTTCCTGCTGCGGCGGAGCGACGGCAGCAGAATGCTAAACCACGCCTCCTTCAGGGAGTGGCTTATGTGGAGAGAGGAGGGTCAGGATGACAGGTTCCTCTGCGACCCCAGGTACACCAACAGACAGGGAGAGAGTGAGAGTGTAAAAGACGGGAGGAGAAAGAGAGACTTTTTCACTGAGCTATCTGCTTGTGTCTAGGAGCGGTCACACTCTGCTGGCCTTCTGGCTCTGCAGACAGGAGGGAAAGTTGAACCGGCAGCAGACACTGGAGCTGGGACATCACATCCTAAAGGCTCACATATACAAGGTTAACACACACACACATAAACACACAAAGTCTTTTGTGGCTCAGTACTGATGAGTTTAGACAGGAAAAATAATGGCTGAAAAGCACAAGATGTGTTGAACAAATCATATCAACCCAAAATTGATGCTTATGCAACATAGTTGAGCATGAAAATGGAGCTAATCTTCAGATCCCCAGCTTTCAGATGATGTACACCACTTCTGTGTGGCATATTGTTGACCTGCTATCCCCCTTTTCTACCCCTAATTCCGAATAAAAGGGGGCAGAATGATAAGTTAAGTTTGAAAGTAGCCACATGAAAATGGAGCATTTTGTTACTGCTGATGCAAACTGAACATCCTATTGCTATAGCTTCACATAAATGTACCTGCCTAAACATGAGTTTATTGGCATAGTAAAATAAGTTGTGAGCATGAGTGTCAAATATAAATATACCTCTAAGAAGCCATTTCCAGCAAGTTGCTTGATTTAATGATACAGAAAATGTCCATATACTGTTTATTTACCTATTGCCCGTCTAACTAGTTGTTTCTGTGGCATGGATTTTTGTCTCAGGGTCTCAGTAAGAAGCTAGGGGTTTCCTCCTCAGTTCTGCAGGGGCTGTGGCTGTCCTACAGCACAGAGGGCCTGAGCCCTGCCCTCTCATCACTGCGCAACCTCTACACCCCCAACATCAAGGTAACATTTTGCACACACACATCTAAAGCACACTTGCTAACACAGCTGGACTGTAACTTGGCTCTTCACCTGTCCAGGTGAGCAGGCTGCTGATTATGGGCGGGGCTGATGTGGATTTCCGTAGCGATGTCCTCAACAATGCCCCCCTGTTGGGTGTCCACGCTCACCTGGGCCACAGTGATGCTGTAGCACTGCTGCTCGACCTCGGAGCTCAGGTAAAAAAATCACTTGTATCTTTCGATTCTCTAACTTTATGAGAACAATTTCCCATTTTGCAGAACCAAACTTCTGTGTTGTTTTTCTAGGTGGACGCTCAGTCACATGATGGTTTGACTGCACTGGGATTCGCTGCTGCAGCTGGACATCTGGACATTGTCTCCATGCTAAGTCAGCACACAGCTAAGGTAGCTGCCTGCATGTCCTTGATTTCGTGGCTTTCAAGATTTAAAAACCATCCTGTGCAGAATCTAAAAAAGGATATTTTGGTGCCGTCCAGTGGTCGTATTGAAAATGATGCTGTCACCAAGAGTTTTGGTTTTAGATCAATTACAGCTAAAATATTGACATATAGAACAATTTATCCGCTGATCCCTGTATCTCCATCAACCAATAATTATAATTATACAGCCAATAACAGTGTTCAATTTCAGATACATTTTTTTGCTGGTTTTCCAGCAAACAATCAATAGAAAAAATGGTCATAATAAAAGAAATTAAAGGATTAAAATAGTAAGTAAACCCCTTTGATTACCTTGCATCTTTGCATAAATAAGCCATAAATTGTGGTCTGATATTTTTCAAAATTTAAGTATGTTAAGTACAGTTTGCCTGAAAGAGTAACATAAAAACAATTATGTTATGTTAATATGTATTTATTGAATAGTCAGTAACTACTTCTGAAAGCAATTAGTCACTTGAGGCTGTGGTTTACAGTTATTTGACAGCCATGGAGCATTGTTTGCATAAAATCCCTTTTTATTATTTTTATTATTAATACTTTGAAATAATAACAGTAGCACTAATGAAACTCAAAACTACTACAATTACAATAAATTAACAACCCAAACTCAACAAATGCACAAAGGTCTAAAGAATTATTTAACACCCGGCCTCTGGATGAGAGTAAACAGCTTACAACTCCAGTCTTCTCTTCACACGCAACCAACACTCACAGCTTCACCCTGCCCAATGGCTCACTTGCTTCGTCTGTGTGACCACTCTATGTAATGGTCATGTCCTTTAATCAGTAAGTGACACCGATGTGCTCAACCACTCACAGCAGCCCAGGAGGAGGTGGAGAAGGAGGGCCCCAGAGAGAGACAAAGAAAAAACAAAAGCACAACAAAAACACACACGTAACTCTTCACGGAAATAGTAACAAAACAAGGCAATAGTTTATTGGTAAGAAATCATTTTGTTCTAGCTACATGCAGCAGAATAGTTGACGCAGTGGAAAGCAAGCAGGCTCGTCAAGCAGTGGTTGGTGCCCCAATGTTGGCTGCTTTACATTTCTGTGGTAACATGGAGCGAAGGACGTTTACACTCTTGGATTCTCTCTGTTAAACCTTAAATGTCAGGGGGATGTTAAAAAAATTACACATTACAGCCACATACTGTATGTATCTACTATTGGCAGCCATTACTCTCACTTTCCGCTAGCTGTTATCACTTGCCACCAGTATCATTTTCAGTCACCTCTGACTGTTCTAGTCCTTTGCACAGTGATACTAAATGTGAAAGCGGTCACAGCTGTGTGTTTATAGAGTATTTTACACCGGCTTTGAACATGGCTCAGCCAATCAGAGTTAGGGACTAAATCAATTGGTTTTATAAAATAAAGCAATAAACCCAGAGAGGCCACCAGCATAAACACACTCACTTTCTTTTCTATACTGGCATGTGGCTGTCAGCATTTGATATGTGTTATATTTGTGTGTGCATTTAGATGAAGCTCTCCATCATACTGTACTCCATTGCTTCTGCTTTGCAGTGCACTGCATTGTGCCCCTTAATATGTCTTCCCTGTACTCAGGTCGGTCATGTCGACAGCTCAGGACGGTGTGTGTTGGTCCACGCGGCTCAGCGGGGCCACCTCGAGGTGCTGCGCTTCCTGCTAAAGCGTGCAGACTGGAGCTGCTCTTCCTGCTGCGGCCAGAGGGGGGCGAGCAGGTGCCAGGCAGTGCAGCAAGCTCTCATCGCAGCAGCCAGCATGGGCCACACAGAGGTCAACTCCACACAAACACCTGATAATATTGTGTGTTAATAAACCATGAAATTCTATTCGTAATGTATTTGTAACGTTTGTTACTGTGTCGTGTCTGTGTGTAGATTGTGTCATACCTCCTGGATCTTCCAGAGGAAGATGAGGAAGAGGAGGAGAGACCTGAGATTAACACAGCTGACAGTCTCTGGGGAGAAACAGGTACGACAAAACTGTCTACAACAACCACACACACACATGTTCAAACTGTGGGAATACTACTATGCTCTACTTTATTCATGGTCATTTTAAGTGTTAAAAAAAAAAACATACGCTATGATATCTATGTAATTTAGACACCTGTGCCGAAAAGGCTTAACTTTGCATTATGATATGTTTGTATTACTGGAACGAAAGCATACTAATAACCAAAATATTCACATCACATACACTAACATTCACTACTCCTGTAGCGCATTACCCACAAAATCTCTAAATGACTTTGACCAAATACGGTCAGCCATGTACGAGGTTTGGCCCTCGTCTTGTTGGAATCCGTCAGTGGCTGCTGTGCGACACATCACTGAGCTCTAGTGGAGGAAAAGTAACACTACATTACCAATCTCCTTCAAAAAACAACAGCATGTTTACAGTATTTCAAAATAAACTCCTCAAAAAAGTTTGGAAAGGTTATTTCAGTCAATTATTTCTCAATTATTTCTCAATTACTCCTTATTACTGCGGTAGAGTGTAATCATCAAATCCACCAATCAATTTAAAACAAGAGTCAATTCCAACAGGAGAATAATGCATTCCACGAATGCATGATCCTTACAGGTTGTACCTCGTTGTAAAGGTGACGGATCCGGCTTTTCAACGATATATAATACAACATCAATTCGTTTTATTAATGGAGACAGAAAGAATGTTTCCAAACTTTATTTGGGGAGTTTACTTGTAGCCTGATTCAAATACAGCTCCATCTTATGACAACACAATTATAATTTGTCATGTAAGCTAACTTATTCTAGTTTAATTATTTTTTCTAAAAGTTCATTCACTTCAAAACAGTTCAATCTCTAATGAGATAGAGGGGTTCTAACATATGGAACTTTTAAAAATGTTTAATTAAATCTACTTTGAAGTCCTACAAAATGGATTTTTAAAAACAAACAGTTTTTGTAATATTTTGTTCATACGGTAATGTACAGTTTGTGTAAATCGTCTAAACATGAGAGGAAATGAAAGGGAAAACCTGGTTCACCTGTCTCCCTGTGTGTGTGTCTGTGTGTGTCAGCCCTGACAGCAGCAGCAGGAAGTGGCAGGCTGGCTGTCTGCAGGCTGCTGTTGGATCAGGGAGCTTCTGTTGAGCGAGGCAACAGGCGGGGCGTGGCACCCCTCTTCAGCGCTGTGAGACGTGGCCACTGGCAGGTGCGTTGGAACACACACACACACACACACTCACACATATATAGTGAAAAATGTTTTAGTTTGGTTCCTGCTCCAGAAGTGTTGAGCATCTGTCGCCGTTTGTATCAGGTGGTGGCGCTCTTATTGAGTCACGGGGTGGAGGTGAACATGGTCGACCAGCAGGGTCGAACAGCTCTGATGACGGCAGCCTCGGAGGGACACATGACCACCGCGCAGCTGCTGCTGGATCATGGTAATCACCTGTTTATTGGCACTCAAGAAATGTTGTCACATTTTACTCACTGTGGCCTTTTTTCACTGCAATATGAAAGTCCAGCACCTCTATGGACGCAGCACAATCATGTCTAGTAAAAGAGGAAACTTATAAACATGTGTTTTGTGTAACAATTGTAATGCCATCAACGAAAGAAAAAAAAATGCAAGCTGAATTTCTTTGATATGGATGAAATGAAACTGATACAGTTGGGATGACATGTAAAATGTTTATAAAAAAGCATTTGTATCAAAGTCAGAAGGTTTATTGTTGTTAGGTTTATAGATTAAAAATGATGAAATACCACTATTTTAAGCTTTAACCTGTTCACTGTCCCTGACAGAAGGGTTTGTCACACATCATCGCTCAAGGATCATCTAAAAATTGAAAACCAGGAGAGAATGCCTGTTTATACACTTTCTAACTATGATAAATGGTTTCATTTTGGCCAAAGGGTCAATAAGGATTTGAAGCTACTTTTGTAGGGTCCAACAGAATATATTTGTTCAGGAATTTCTCCCTGTTTAGCAGTGAGAGTGAGTGTTTTATAAAGTCTATGTGACGGTGGGCTTGCCTGTTCCCCAGGATTGCTGACTTTATTTATTTACTGTCTTTATTTGCAAATAATCCTGAACAGGCCCATTTTACTGCACCCAGTAAAAAGAGTGACCTGTCCAAGAGCAGTAAGTACGTTCCAATGAGCTGAGTGAGCATTTCACTACAGACACCAGACACCGCAACTCCAGTATACTGCAAAATACTAAGAGCTTGATCAGCATTGTGTGAACTTGTTTGACAAGGGCCAGTACCTGTGGCTTTGCTTATTTCTGCACGCCGTAAGTGATTCTTACATTCTTAAATTATATTACAAACAATATGTGTTTTGTTTACCAAATTTAAAAAATGTTTTGACACTTTACTCAGAATGGTGACAATTATAATTCCAGGGCCCTTCACATGCCATTGGGTCCCATAGACTTACATTGGGAAATAAGAAACAGGCTTTTACTTTGAAAATAGTGTTGATTTTCATTGATGGTAGCTTAAAGATATATTTTTTGGGGCATTTTTATGCTTTATTTATTTCAAGTAGTTCATCCTCTCTTTATTTGTAACAGGAGTCTATTTCTTTGTACTGAAACCTAGCCATGATTTAAATAGCAGTTTTTATTCGAAAATTAATAGTATAAATGACTGGGTTTGGTTGATTTATTCAAGCAGTTTAACCAGTCATGTCCCCTGATCTATCCCTAATGGAGACCTCTGACCCTGACTTTATCTTTGACCCTCTCGGCCTCTCTCTCTCTTTTTCCCAGGAGCCTCTCTGGAGCAGACTGACAGAGAAGGCTTAACGCCGCTGAGCTGGGCGTGTCTGAAAGGCCAGCTCCCACTGGTCAGAGAGCTGATAGAACGAGGTGCGGCCACAACTCACGCAGACCGCAGTGGACGGACACCTCTGGATCTTGCTGCCTTCCGCGGTGACCCAGAAGTGGTATGTAAAACAGAAACTATAATTTACCCCAAGCTGAATGGCATCTTACTACAGTTCTTATTATTTATTGATAACAACGGGAAAGAAAGCTGGTGATAAAACTCCTTCCCTTTTAAAAAAGAAATCTGAAGGCCTTTCAATATCAACAAACCAACATTTTTGTCCTTTTCAGGTGCAGCACCTGGTGGATCACGGAGCGTCGGTGGAGCATGTGGACTGCAGCGGGATGCGTCCTTTGGACCGGGCAGTCGGCTGCAGAAACACCTCAGCGGTCATCGCTTTGCTCAGAAAGGGAGCCAAGATAGGTAGAGACATGACTCAGTAATCCTATTCCCATGATGCAGTTTGTCGGTTTAATCAGAGATACGGAGAGGAAATGAGGGTTTTATTTTTAAATATTTTATTTGTGCACTAAATAGTTTATGTGCTCAGTTTGAGTAGCTTTTTATTTATTTTTTGCCTTGCATATTTGACACACTAAGTTAAAGCACAAGTCTTTTTCATAATTATTTTTTCAAATAAATGAAATGTATATAAACAACATTTTCCCAAGTTTTTTTCTTCTTAGAATTAATTTTTCGATCAATATCCAACCATCAACAGAAAAATGGTAGTAATCTTCTTTGCAGTGAAAATAAAATGTGTGTGTCTTTGTGTGTGCGTGTGTGTGTGTGTTTAGGACCAGCAACCTGGGCCATGGCGACCTCTAAACCAGACATCCTAATGGTTCTGCTCAGTAAATTGATCCAAGAGGGAGACCGACTGTACAAGGTAACTCACACAAGCACAGGCCTTCATCACACACACACACACACACACAAACACATATATTAACCAAGCTGCACGCACATTTATCTGATCTTTAAAGTACTCTGTGTGTTTGGACACAGCAAGGTAAAGAGAGAGAAGCTGCTCACTCCTATCAGTCAGCTCTCCAGAAGTTTCCAGGGGACGAGCTGAAGACATTCAGACAGCTGAGAGTGTGTGTGCTGCTCAACCTGTCTCGCTGTCACCGCAAGATGAACGTGAGTCTCTCTTTCTCTCCTACTCACGCAGGCACACATTGGAAAAACCACAGCATAATTTTTCATTTTTGTTCTTAAAAATATCCCTAATTTAATTGTGATGTATGTATATGTACAAATGTTTTTTCATTTTTATTTTGGATGAATCTCATCTTTCAGAGTCTTCTTTCTTGACTTATCGTTATTAATTATTTTTCACTACTTGCAGGATTTTGGCCTCGCTGAAGAGTTTGCCACCAAGGCACTAGAGCTTAAATCTAAATCCTATGAAGCCTTTTATGCCCGAGCCCGTGCCAAACGTGGACGCAGGTAAGTAAAATGGCATAAGAACAAGAATAAACTGACCCTAAACAGATCATTAAGTGCATCCTTTCAGTGAATTACCCATTAATCTTACCAGAGGGTTTTTTTTTTTTTTTTGCAATGTCCAGCTTGTTTGTTCTTTGGTAAGAACAGAATCTACACACACCAAAGAGCACACTTACACACATTTGAGTGCAGACATTCTTACATACACTCACCAAACAAAGGTGTACCTAATAAAGTGGCGGTATTGTCTTCATCTGCTTCAAGGCTGGACGTGTTGTGTGTTCAGATGTTCTTCTGCATTCCTTGTGGTTATTTGAGTTACTGTCTAACCAGTCTGTCCGTTCTCCTCTGACCTCTGGCATCAACAAGGCATCAAGGCCCACTGGATATTTTCTCTTTTTCTCTGTAAAACCTGGAGATGGTTAAATCAGTAGTTAATCAATGCATTGAGTAGCTGCCATGTGATTGGTTGATTAGATATCTGCGTTAACAAGCATTTGAACAGATGGTGAGGCTGGTGAGTGTATGTGCCTGCACTAAATCTTTTAGCGGGGAAAAAACACTGCTGCACTGAGTTCTGCAGACGTGGCTTATTGTGACTACTCTCAACAGCAACTTACTATTGCACTAGAGTTACATAGAGAACTTGCAGAAGTACCTAGATGGCAGAGCAAGGATTTTAATCTTGGGTGTAGTTACTCTTTTGAAAACAACTTTATAAACCAGCTGGGAGAAGCAGTGTGGGACTGAAGACTGAGTTGGGAGCACAGACAGGATGAGATAAACTATCTAACACATTATCAATTCCATTATTACTCTTTTTTTGTGGCTGCAGACAGCAACTTCCCTGCATCCGTTATTGCAGCAATCTCTCTTTGTGAAACCGTATTCAGCCTTTTGCTGTCGCTCTCTCACCATTCAGGCAGTTCCATGCAGCCATGGAGGACCTGATTGAGGCCAGCCGCCTGTGCCCTTCCAACCGGGAGATCCAGCGCCTGCTGTCCCGGGTCAACGAGGAGTGTCGGCAGGTTGCGCAACAACAGGACTCTCCCCTTGCTTCGTCACATCCTGTTTATCAACAAAATTTGGCCATGTCCATCAATGAGGCCAGGTGCAGAGATTCAGGTTGCCTGCAGGTGCAGGACAGGGAGGGGCTAACTGAGGAAGAGGAGGAAGAGGAGGAGGAGAGTTACAGGGAAGGAGATGCTCCTCCTCACTCCTCCTTCAAACTTCAACCTGTGGTTCAAAGTCTTGACACCCACTGCCACCCTGGGGTACCTTCACCCTCCTCCCTCTCCCCCACTCACCTGTATCGCCACCTCCCCAGCCCCACCCACTCTCCCTCCTCCTCTTCTCCCAGTCACTCTGCGCCTCCTCCATCATCCTCCTCCTACCAGCATTACAGCCCTCCGCAGCGACCCAGCCCAGTGTCGGAAAGTATGCCTGTGCTGTCAGGAAATGGAGGTCTGCACCAACATCCACAGCCCATGTCAGACCAGAACCAGGGAGTGCAGCAGCACCACCATCTGTCCAATCATAGATCCTTCCAAGGCCAGTGGCTCCAACCAGCCAAAGTCCAGGTTGTCAGAACCTGTCAGCCCAGTTCCTCAGCCCACTCCAGCATGATTTTGGCAAGTTCCGTTTACTCACAGTTCGGCCAACTGCCACAAGAACTGGCTGAGCTGGGGGAAGGCATTTGCCCGAGCCCACTAGATATCAGGCCTAACCTGCAGGTCCAGGCTGGTCTGACCTCTGGAGCTTCATATCCATTAGATGATGAAGATGTTGACTTTGTTTGCCAGGCAAGAGCTGGATCTGCCTATGGGAGAGAAGGAGATAGGGCGGGAATCAATCGATTTGGTCAGGCTCGTCAGTTCAGTCGCAACCAATCCAAAGCAGCCTACTATCCCATGGAAGTTACCGAGGCGCCAATGAGGCCTCCCGACAGCGACTACCAGTACCAACATCAAGGGGGACTACGACGCCCACTCAGCACCCACCCCACCTCCTCCCCTGCTCCCCCTCCCCGGCCGCTCGTCCACTCCCAGAGTATCAGTGTCCGTTTCTCCACCAGCAGTGGCAGCCTTGCTGGTGGGCAGCCAGCCAATCAGGGCCCAGGCTTCAGAACCTCAGCCTCGGCCCAGCACATGGATTTACCTTCAGATCTGGCCTCTGTGGGAGGGGTGACTGGCTACCATGATGACCTCTATCTGATCTCTTCTCCCCAGTCAGAAATGTGCATGGTAGGAGGCGGGACTTATCCTGGAGAGGGAGGCCGTTCATCTCGGAACACTCCTTTTATGGGCGTTAGCGACAGGACCACAAGGGTGCACCAGCAGTTTCAACAACAAGCTCCTTCCAGTTCTGCGTCCTGTCTCAGCCCTTCTCGCTCCTGGGCCGTGTCTTCAGTGGACACGGTTGTCACCTCGCCAAGCAAAACCCCCACCAACCAAGGAGGCTTTGGTCCCCCTCAGCCGTCCTCCATCGCCTACCACAACCGCAGCAACAACAATGCCCACAATGACAACCAGCTGGACTACTATCCTCAGGGTGAAGTTGCCAGTCAGAATCCCTCTTACCTGGATGTGAAGCTGGCTCGAACGCTGCCGGTGATCCATAGCTGCTCAGACAGACCTGGTGACAGACAGACAGGTCCTACCTCTCCTGTCAAACCAAAAAGACCCTTTGTAGAGTCCAATGTATAGAGAAAGGTTTAAAAGTCGAAGGCAAGAGTGTTAATAAAGAGTGGTTAAAAAGAAATGAGTGCACTCATATATTCCAATATTCATCTGGGCTATGGAATTATTAAGGCCAGGTTATGCTTGAAATGTACGACATGTAGTTTGTATGATGTTCAGTTAGACGGAGGCATTAAGCATTGATATGGGGGTCACATCTAACATCACACCCTCCTTGAAGATATTCATGGTGTATTGTTGCACATATGCAATTATAAACTCAAAAAGTGATTGAAGTTGTTGTGTGAAGGACAAAGAGACCTTGAGAGAGAAGTTCAAATCCTGCCTACATTTTCACTTCAGCAGAGCTGGCTAATGGCTGTGTGGAGCGTCCATGCTCGTGGGACTGTTTCAGTTTCGGAAAGACAAGCACTTCCTTTGACACCGAATGACTCCTTTATTGTTCAGAAGTTCAATATACAAGTTTGATATGGAACCTATTTCCAGTTACAGGTCAGGTCTGTCAATAAACCAGCCAGAGACAAAGAAAACAGTGGATGAAGAGAAATAGGGGAGGACAAGGCTGTTTAAACATGAGACAGCTCCTGCCGTTACAAAGCACAATGAGGAAAAGGAAGATTTGGGGTAGGCATAAGGAAATACAAAAAAAATCCTCCTTTCCCTCCCTGTTCATCTCTGACTTACAGTACATTTCAAAACTGAAATCTCTGAATACCCACAATGCACTGCTCTAGAGTTATTCTGCCAAGTTCACATAGGAAACTCTACATGGTGACATTACATCCGAGTGGAAATAAAAACCACCACTATCACTCATGTCTGTTGCCTTTAATGAAGTTTTTCCTCAAGTTTGAAGCGCTCACATGATACAGCTCGAGACCTGGATACAATCACTGCAGGATCCAGGCTCTAAGATGTGCCAGTCAGATGTTTGTCAGTGACCCGGTTCCAAGCCATAGTTTGAGAAACTAGGATGATGCTGTTATTGTATAAGCACTGGCTTGCTGTATATAAAAAGGGATATTTATCTTTTTTAAGTTATATCTGTATTAAGCTGTATAGATATTGTTTCTCTTAAAACTGTATATTCCTTTTGGATTTGCCTTTATATGTTTGTTTTCATGTTTTTCTACTCAGAACACAGGAATGGAAACTTTCTTTTCAAAGAACTGTTTAGCTTTTGGTTGACGTGTCCTGCTTGTGGATTATGGAATCAGTCTGTTATGAACATTCTGTAAAGATGAAGGGTTTTTTTCTGCAGTTAGATTTATTTTTGTTTTTTCTATACAAGCCTTTTGTATTCTGTAGTCTTAAAGGTTCTAATTTATGCAAACCACAAGGATCCCAACTGGGTCCTTTTATATGTGCTTACATGCCCCATGAGCTTGCCAGTGGCTTCTTGTACTGTTAGTTAATCAATAAAAGCCAACTGACCATTTGTTAAACCCCTCACCCCAAAACAGTGATTGTCCAGAGATTAGGAACTCTAACTCATCCCAGCAAAGCCTTTCAAGTTCTGTATTTTTCGGTCATGTTGAAAAGGTGCTAAAACTGAAGTAAAATCTATACTTGACGTTGTAAGAGGTGGAGGGTGGTGTTTTATTCCAGCCTTCCCAAAACCAGCAAGAACAAATGTAAGGGGATGGTCACACCAAGATGCATTGCTCCAAACACGTCAGCAGCAAATCTGTGTTTTCCTATGGTACGCTGTGTCTGGTGTGTGCTTCTTTCAGCTTTTTAGACTGAAATAAAAGTTAATATCTAACTTTCCAGTGCAAGGCACATACTCAAACTGCACATCAATGTCACACTTGGCCCAGGCAGCCAATAAAATCTAGCAAGTGGTGGGCTTTACTACCTTTAAAAAATGCATATGAAAGGTTGATATGAGCGATGAACTATATATTTAAAGGCCCATTATTTCTATACTAATGTGTATACATTAGACTATACTAGTGAACCAGACCTTGAGTTGCATAAGCAGCAGGTGTATCTGTTTACTGTAGCTATAAATTTGCTAGCTAGCCACAGTAGTTAGCTGTTGGACCGAGAGAACAGCCCTGCTGAACAGACGCACCACAGCGTTTGCCCACGAATATATGAAGAGAACTGGATAAAGAGAGCAAGCCTCCAGTGGCTGAGCTGGCCACTTCCGTGCTCCGCTACCTTCAAAAGTAGTAAAACAAATTGTTTTGCGGGGGCTGAAATTCAACAAAATTTAATTTATGATTTACATGAGCTCCATCACAATGTAAGCGTATGTGGGAAAATCTTCACATCTTCCACAGTTTGGCCACTAGGAAAAAACTGACTTAAAAAACCAAGTGCTGTCCCCAGATGTCTTGGTTTTGCCTGACATGCAGTTTTTGAAACGGTCACACTTGCATCTTTGTGTGATCGTCCCCTAAAGAATGGATTTAACAATGTGTTTATCAACTCTAACGTTAGCAGCATGCCGGGTATTTACTACTGAAGTAGTAACCCAGTGTTGCTTCCTAAGCCAATAAGCATTTTATGAACTAACTACATTACTTTGTAGGGTTAAAACCAAACTGTTAGGGTTTGAAAAAATTAGCAATTATCTACACCATGGCACTAGTAATAAATGCTGCTTAAAGTATATACCACACAAGGCCTGAAACACAGATTAAATATGCCACACATACCAACAGGTACCAGCACACAGATAAACAGAGTTTCGAGACACACAGTACTGAGGGAGGGAGTACGCAGCGCACACACTTTGTTTCAAGAGACACACACAGATAAACACCCCTACACATATTCACATTTCTGAGGGCAGATGTAGCACAAGAAGCCCATTGAGAGCTACATCAAAGTCATAAACCCAGGTGAAGATGACCTCAGACATGAGATAGAAAAAGCCAAATAAGGACATGTGTGGGGTTAACTTTCTTCCTTCCACAGGGCGGTGGCCAGAAAGCTGTAGCACCAAGAGGCTATGGACATAGCTTGTGTGCCAACGATGGGCGGACTGAAACTAAATCCACAGTACTGCCCCAACAGTTTAGACCAATCAGATAGTCGCACATTCTCATTATAAAACTCGGTGTAACAGTAAGTTAGGTACCCTTTCTCTGTGAGGTGGTTGCAGCTAACTGCTTGCAGACTGTGATTTCTGAACAGATAAAGGTCCATGTACATGCTCGCTCTTTCATTACTGTCATATTAAATAGTTAAAAGGATTTTAGTCTCCTCTCTTCTGTTCTACAAAACAAACTCGCTCTAACAATGTTTTCATGAAATTGTACATTTTGTACCCTTAAGACAAAGGAGATAAAAAGCTGTTTTCAACAACACCTGTGTATGTGTGGTCACGGCCTGAAAGTTTAGATATTTCAGTCTGGACCAATCAAAAATCAAAATTACTTTATTTATCCCCGAGGGGAAATTCATTTAGTTCATTCAGTCTGTTGACCAAAGTGGTTCTCAGCTTCTGATGTCAGAAAAACTTTACAGCGTGTGGTGAATTGCTTGAGAACGCCACAAACCGAGCCATTTTCAGACTACTGAGGAGACTATCATTTTTTAGGGATTATAATCTTGAACAAATCTTAATAACATCGTGAGCTATGGGACATAAATTCAGATGAAGTGATGACACACACACAAAATTATTAATTTAGTTGTTTTAAAACCATAGATATAATATACAATCTTTATTTAACATCACACTCTCCTTTCTATAATATTTAAATTCAAATATAAATAGAATAGAATTCTATCCTTGCCTATATAACCTCTAATGCAACTGACTTTGCTGTTGCTATGGCAACAGTTACCAGGCTTGTGATTGGACAATTCCAATATGAATAGAATAGTACAGTGACATCATCGGTTGTGATGTCACATAACCTTTGGCCTCTGACATCACCAACATTCTATTTGATCCATAAGAGATCTGCAGAGTAGATTAGAAGTCGAACACAGTTAGAATTCATTCGAACTTTTGACGTATTCACTGACAGGTGCAACATATTCAGTTGGTCATTGTTAGTATATCTTATCACTCTTATTTAACACAGACAATACAGCCTGGTTCTGTGTTTCTGTCCTTAACAGAGGGAAAGTATTTGTGTGTTTCACCAAGCAAAACACACAAGTTTCAACCAAAAACTTGTAATTTCCATTGACCATTCAGAAGAGACAGCGCTGAAGTCTACAAGTAACAGATAGACATGGCTAGCAACGTCGTGGGAATGAGGCACATGCAGGCCATCACCATCCATCTTAAGGACATGTACTCCAAGATTCAAAAATTTCAAAAGGAGTTTGACACTGAGGGTCCAACTTTGGGGGAAAACCTCTACACACTGAAGGAAGAGGGAAAAGCTGCAGAGAAACTGTGTACTTCCCTTCAAAAACAAGTCAGGGACCTCACTGACAGGGTAAAAAACTACGACTTGGTAAATGTAATGTACACACAATTACTGGAGTCTAATCAGCGTTTGGCCCGAGAAATTCAAACTCTTAACCAAAGTGCTGAGGAACTCAAAAGGAAAGAACACACCCATACAAACACAGTAGCAGGGTGTGAAGAATTGAAAAAAGACCATAGAGGCCTGGTGAAGATGAAACATTCACTTCAGAAGATAATTAAGAACCTTCAAGAGGAATTAGACACTGAAGCCTTGACACCAGACAACATGAAACAGCAGAACATCGCCTTGATAAATGACATTGAGCAGCTCAATAAGAGGCATTGTCATTTGAAGGCTTTGAAAGAATCCAACGTTGCTGTAAATGATGAAATGGTCAAGGTAAGAGAGGAAAATACCTTTTTGCGATTTAAGATTTGCAGGATCCAGACTGAGCTCCAAAATGAAAAAAATTTGTATGATGCTCAAATTGCGATCACAAAAGCAAGGGATGACATGCTAACGGAAAACAAGGCAATGCTGAACGAATTCCTGCAGCTCAAGCAGAGGCAAAAGAATGCCAAAGCTTTGAAACAATCGCATGATGTTGTAAAAGAGGAGAGAAATGTTGCCTGCCAGAAAAACCTTGATTTGAGACGTGAGATTCGGGAGCTGGAAGAGGAACTTCAGCATGTACAACCTTACCAGCAAACGTATGACCAAATGATTTCCAGCAAGGAAGCCATAGCCCGTGAAAATCACTTCTTCGAAAATGAAATTGTGCAGCTCAAGCAAAGGCTGGAGGATTTCAAAGCTTTGACTGAATCCTTTCCTGCCACAAAAGCAGAGGCCGATGCTCTTATCGACCACCACAGTGCTTTGGAACAGCAGATTAAGGAGCTGCACGAACAGATCCAACACCAAGAAGCATTGCAGCAAAGGAACAATGCACTTGTTGTGTCAAATGAAGTGAGAAGGAGCGAAAATGAGGTTCTGCAGCGAGAACTCCAAGGTCTGAGACAAAAATCGGACGGTTTAAAGATCTGGGAAGACAACTTCACAGAAACCCAGGCCCACTTACAGGACTTAAAGAAAAAGAACAACGAAATCATCGTAGAAATTCAGGACACCAAAGAACAGCTCCAGACAAGACAAATGTTCAAGGAAAATCTTGCAGAACTTAAAACTGAAGAGAAAGACCTGCTGGCAGAAAACAGAGTCCTGACAGACAGACGTTTGGATGCCTTCAATAAGTTTCAGGGTGAAGAAGACTGGAAATACAAGTATGACTTGCTGAAGAACCAGACAGATGCCTTGAAACTACAGAACAGTGAGGACACCGACAAAATCAAAAGTTTCAACGACCGGCTTGTAGTTCTAAGGGATTTTAAGGCTAGATATAAATCAATGAAAGCCGAGAGAAAAGTTCTTACTTCCCAGCATAACACTCTGCAAAAACAACTGCAGGAGCTGGAGAAAAAGCTTGCAAAAGAACAAGCTGTGGAAGAAAAACATAATGTCATTAGGTCCGAAAATGACATCCTGAACCAAGGAAACATCCTTGTTCAACGTCAGGCTGAGGAGTGCCAAAAGTCACTCAAAGGCAAAAAGGCTCTGACCAAGACCTATGACTCCCCAAAACATGAGAAAAACATCCCGAGCCGGCTTAGACAACTCCTGAAGCGTGACAAAAAAACGGCGACAAGCAACAACGATGAGAAAGTTGTAGAGGAGAGCTGCGCGTCAATGGCGGTGGAAGAAGAAAACTAATTTAGACCTAAGCGCGCTACCACCATGTTAGGATAGGGTTTACTCCAGGTGCTCTGGTTTCATCCTGTAGCCAATTTCAACTTAATTTGGCTTTTAACACAAAAAAAGAAGAAGGAAAGAGGTTTAACTCCTTACAGAGATTAGACAGGGCTCATCTTAATGACTTAGGGTTTACTCCGGGAGC
>CAFUXE010000938.1:0-13384 GCA_903364295.1 Serranus cabrilla
GTCTGTTGATGCGTGTCAGGGTGAAAATTTTTGAAAAATTACAGAAAAACACCATATTATGACGTGTTTTTGTCAAAAGGGGTCAATTAAAAAATTCCCTAAAAATGCTTAAAATGTCCCAATTTCAGTGTGTTGGTACATATTAGAGCCTAATCTATCCAGAAATGACATAAAAACACCATGTTGAAAAATGGCCCAATTTTCAAAAAGTCATACTATAGCATGTCGTTTTTTGTCAGAAGTGGTCCAATTTTAAAATGCTCAAAACGCCATAATTACAGTCTGATGATTTGTATTAGAGCATAAGATGGCCAGAAATGACAGAAAAACACAATATTAGGAGATGTCCAAAATTTGAAAAAGTCATACTAGTACGTCGTAGTATGTTGTCCAAATTCGTGGAACCAGCTCTGTATTTATTTCGTCCTGTCTGTTTCCTGTTGCAGCCTAAACCGCGGCGAGTGTTCGTGCCGAACTCCTACATGGTGCCGACAGAGAAGAAGCGCTCGGCGCTGCGGTGGGAGATCAGGAACGACCTGGCTAACGGTCTGCTTCCACACAAACTCAGCTACCGATATTAGGCCTTCTACCCTCTGCATGCCTTTTTAGATACATTTTACACAACGATGCATTGTATTTTTTATCATTGGCATTATTTATTGATTTTTTTAACACAATAAACACACAGAAAATGTTTGAGTGGGTGAGTATATTACATGTGGTGCGGCGTCTCTCAGGGCAGGTCAGAGTAGGGCAGTTTGAACGGGTACAGGGGCGTGAAACGCTCGTCGTGCCAAAGCAGCTTCTCCTCCAGGAACCTGATGGTCTGCAGAGTGAAGACGACGGCTTCGTGTTTCAGCAGGCTGTGGACGTTCAGACCTGCAGGAACAAAAAACAAATCAGAAAATATTTAATTTACTACCTCTACAGGCCGAGGAAGCTCACTAGTTCACTCATTAACACCTGAGCCCCAAATGTCTCCTTGTCTTGTTTATTTTGACTATAAAATGTCCTGTGAGTTCGTACTTTTGCCTGTTTTTCCACAACACTTTGAACTTTCAATATCTGGCAGTTATTCACAGTTTACTGCATGTTTTAAGAGTGAAATAACAGTCTAAAAACACAAACTGAATCTGATTTGACAGGTTTAGTGGGAGAAACAATCCAATTGAGCAACAATCACACATTTGTCTCTAAATACGCAAGAAAAACCCTCCTGTTCTGATCGTGGGTCGTGTTTAATTATCAAAAATTTCCCAATAAACATCAATTATATCTTATTAATTCAACAACTAACCATTTTAATCAAAAGTTGTTTTTCTTAAACTTTTGTAAATGTACATTGATAAAAACTTTCAAATCAAATACTTTTACATGGAAGATTTTATATTTTTAATTGTTTTCTTGGAGTGATGTTGCTAATTAATTATATGAAATTAACTATTTTCATTTTTGTTGATTACACTTATTAAGTTTCACACCAAATAAAATACGTTTAACAATTTATTTTCTAGATTTTTAAACTTTTTTAAAACGGGTCAATTTGACGTGCAGAACAGGAGGATAATGCCGACGTCGCAGCTTTTTCTGGCATCTATTGGCGACATTTCTCCAAAGAAATCACCTTTTTATGTATAGAAAGAGAAACAAACTTACCGACGGCTGGAATGATGTTCACCGTCTTCAGACTCGCTGTCGCCTGCAGGAGGTTTTCAGGAAACTCTTCGGCTCTGAAAGCAGCGAGAACACGGTGAGCAGCGAGCAGAGCGGGAGTAAAGTTCCTCTCTGTGAGGATACTCACACATCGACGATCAGCACCGAGTCGCCCCAGCGCCGGTTTCTGATCAGCTCCAGCAGGTACTGCGGGTCGGGGGAGGGGACGCTCAGGGAGTCCACCACGTGGAGATAGTCCTGAAAGAAAGACACGGCTCAAAACTTCTCCTGCTTCCAGCTGCTCACATACTTTCCACAGTTCTTGCAATAATGAACAAAAAAAAGCAATAATATTTAGATTTAAAAGCCTGAAAAAGTTGATTTAAAGTCAAACAGATTTGAGAAACAAGCCTATAAAAATGTTAATGAAACACTTTTTCTTTACTTTTTAAATTACACGTAACAAGAAAATGACTTTTTGCTCCAAATCCCTCCTACAGCCTGGAGAATAAGACCGTTTTATCACTGACGATCATGATATTCTGTCAGAAAAGGTGGTGAAATAACAGTTTAAAGTTAAAAGACCTCAACATATCTGAACAGTGTGTGAGCCTCTTTAATGTTGTTCCTGTGTGATGATGTGACCTCGAGGATAATCAGCCTCAGGAAACTTTACAAACTACAGACGTAGAGAATTCTAGACAATAATTTTTAAAATTTTTAAAACCAAATCACAGCCTGGATTTCTCTCTGTTATTCCTCGAGGTCTAAGTGTCTGAATGAAGTATTTTAAAGGGATTTTAACCATTTTTGTCAGTTCTCAAAAATGGTTAAATTCAGCACCAAATGTGTGTAACAAATGGTATCAACAACTTCTGAAACTTAACAGAGCATGACAGCGGATTTCAATCACAGCTTCATGAAACTTTACAGCCACAAACTAGAGACCTGGAGCTTTCAGAGGATGGAGGCTTTAAAACTATAGAGACAATAAGACACACGACACACAAGCTGAAAAAAAAGCTGCTGAAATCTTCAAAATGTGTCTGAAACTGAATCACAGCATGAATGTTCCTGGTGTCTAAATGTGGCATTTTGGAGGACAGAAATGGTCAAAAATGCTGACTTCAGGTATCTTGAGGTCAAAGGTTAAAGGACACGTTTGAATGCTGCCTCACTGACCTGCGCCACCTTGGAGCTCAGAGCCACTTTGAGTCCCTGCACTCGAACCTTCATAGGTAACATGTAGAAGTAGCTGGTGGGTCCTCGGGGTCCGTGAGCCACGCCGCCTGCAGAGACACAGAGCAGTCAGAGTCTGAGGTTCACTGCAGTGAACACGAACACACACACACACACACACACACACACCTCCTCTCCACAGCGGCGAGCGGATGCTCCCGTGGCGAGCTCGTCCACTTCCTTTCTGCTGCCAGGGTTTCCTGCCTCCGCCCCTGACCTCTGACCTCACCTTCGTGTGGGCGTAGCTCTAAAAGGTCAAAACAAACTTTAATAAAGTGAACATAAGCTGCTGAGATTCTCATGGAAAAAAGAATCAAATAACTTAAAGTCAGACTTTAATAATAAAGTGTTAAAGATGATTTCTGTCAACTGGTTTCGTTCAAACAGTCGAAATTTAGCTTTTAATCTGGTTTATGAGAACAGTTTACAAAGAGTTTAGCAGCACATGTGCATTATTGTTTTTATTTTTTTTTAGATGTTTGCAATTAAACAGTCAAATAAAGGAGGAAAATAAAAGACGAATAAATTATGTTTTTAAGCCAATAATGAAGCTGATTTTCTCTGCATGAAAAAATCCAAAACAAAGTGCAAAACAAAGTTCAGCTTCAGCTACGATTAAAAATAAGATTTGACTGATATAATTATACTTTAACGCTGATATTTAACATAATACCAACAGCATGATGCACATATCACATGTGATTACAGGAAACCAGTGCTGCAGAGGTTCAACATGGTGTGATAAGACAGAAAGGACAAGATATTTCAAAATAAGAGAATCTGAAACTCACAATTCTTTTGTAGCTTCTCTGCCACATTTCAACCTGATGGAGGATGTCGAGCCTGAGGACGGAAAACAAACACACGGCTGGATTTAACTGTGTTTAGTTTGCATTAGATGCATTGAAATGTGTGTAAAATAAATGACTACAGGTTGTTTGCTAAAAAGTAACTGTTACCCATGATGCACTTCCTGAATGACGATGTGTTTTAATAAAAATGAGAGCAACTATACTGTGTTTTTTACCCAATTTTTCAGACTCAACTAATAAGAAATCACAGAACAGAACACATTTTACTTTTATGTCGACTAGTTCCTTTTTTAAAATAATTTCATGTATTTATTGCAGGAAAAAAAACACTTTTCAGCTTCTCATATATATAAAGATTTTCTGCTTTTTTTCATTTTATAATCACATTAAACTTAAAATCTACGTTTCTGAGTGAAACAACACATTTAAAACACATCAGCTCGGCCTTTAAGATGCTGGATTTACATTTTTTCACACATTTAAAGACGAAACTATTAACCGAGAAAATAAAAAGGCAGATAAATGAATAATGAATGAATGTTTTGCAGCCGTTTGTTCAGGTACAAATCATTTTTAACATGAAGAAACCATCGATTGTTCAGAAACAACAGTGATGAAATGTAACTAAGTACATTTACGGTGAAATTACTTCACTACAGGTAAAATCCTGCATTTAAACCTTATTGAAGTAAAAGTATCAGCAGCAAAATGTACTTAAAGTAAAAGTACAGAAAAGTATAGATTCCAGATATATGACTGCATCATTATTATTATTATTATTATTATTATTATTAAGCAGCTTTTAACTGTCAACAAGATAAGTTCATTTTAACTACTTAATGTACATTTAAGAGGTTTAATGTATAAAAAAGTGGAATAATTATAAATGTATCATGTTTTTTATGTTAAATTTTAACCTGAAAAGTAACTAAAGCTGTCGGCTAAAAGTAGTGGAGTAACAATACAACATTAATCTCTTAAATGTAGTGAAGTAGAAGTAAAAAGTCACATAAATGGAAAGTACAGTAAACGTACATTCCATCAGCTGAATAAATAATAATAATAATAATAATAAATGAATAAGCTGATGGTTACCGTGGAGGCACAGCGAACACGTCCGGGTGGAGCTCAGCCAGTCCCAGCGGCTCGCCGTCGGGCCGCTCCAGCGTGTCCACCCACGTCCGCACGGCGCTGCGGTGAGCGGGAACGACGGCGTCACAGCGCCGGAGGAGCGGCAGCGCGCAGTCTGCAGGAGGAGGAGCGCGCTCTGCGGGAGGACAGCGAATGTTAGCACAGCGATAAAAAAACATGATGTTCCTGTATATATATATATAAAGTTTTGATTAATTTTACTTCGGTTCACATGAGCGAGCTTTATACCTCATCTATCTCAAACGCATCAAAAACGTATAGAATTTATGTGTACAGGATTAGAACGTCGCGCATGCGCAGGACGCAATCCTGATTTTCGCCGGGGATTTCACCCGGAAGTGGAAGGAAGCGCCGACGCCGCCATAGCGTTAGCTTGACGGCACAGTTCGTGTCGTATCACCGAAACCAAAAACTGTGTTTGTTTGTTCATATAGTTTTCCAAACACTGCAACATGCCCAACATGTACGCCAACACTACTCTGTCTAACTATTCGGACGCCATCTTTGTCTGTATATAGTTTGTTATGATGCCGTGTACCGGAAGTAGCTCTAACACCGTCTTGTAGAAAAAGGGCTACAGCGCCACCTAACGAAGCGGAGTCAGCAGGACACAGACCGTTATCGGATTAATCCAAAAGCAAATCTGAAGTCAGTCTTTTTTTGCAGTTCTCAATTAAATATATGTCAGAAAAGCCTGGAAAAACAATCACACGCTTTAATTTACATTTTAAAAACTCAAAATATCAGGTCTTATTTTAACATATGTGTCAGGTTTTGTTTTGTTTATTTTATCATCTATTGCATAAATTATTTCCTAGTCATCATAAAATGTTTTTTTATTACCTAAATTGTTTAAATAATTAAAATATTTGCCTGGTTTCCATAAAATCAAATGTTTTCCTATTTAATTCAATAAATATTACTGGATCCTGAAAGTCAGCACAGGTTCAGACTTGAATCCATATTTACAGAAGTTTGACTTACTTAATCTGGAAGGATCCACCAGGTTGGAGGGCAGCAGTAAATTAGGAGGCAGAGCGCTTTCACCGCAGAACGACGAGGAGAACTGAGGAGGAAACTCTGAGTTAGTGAAGCACAAAGAAAGATGCTGCTAACAGTGAACATTTTACTGGTTAAATTACAAAACTGAGACACTCTGAATGAAATGTTCTTTTACAGGCTGAGAATGTAGTTCTTCATCTAAAAAACCCTCTTGGATCAGCTGGAAAAGTTATTGTCACAAAGTGGAAAACAGCTGACTTCTGTTGTTTATTTTTCTGTTTAAAGTGGATTTCAAATCACACACACACTCATTGTAGAAGCTCATAATGTAATAACGGCTCATAAAATGTAATAACGGCTCATAACGTAATAATCGGCTCATAACGTAATAACGTCTTTGCGCATAATGTAATAACTTATTACATTATAAGCCTTACTGGTGAAGCTCATAATGTAATAACGGCTCATAATGTAATAATAGCTCATATTGTGAAAAAAGTATTGTATTATCATCATTTGCCTCTCAAATAAAGGTGCAAATAAAGCAAAAGGCATGGGTTTCAGCACATTACTAAATCAAATTAGTGAAACTGAGTAGCCTATTATTTAATAGTAACTGTATTCTTACACGCTTTTATTACATTTAAGTTATTACATTATGAGCCGTTATTACATTATGAGCTTCACTAGTAAGGCGCAAAGACGCGCTCATGATTTTATTACGTTATGAGCTTTTATTACATTTAAGTTATTACATTATGACCCGTTATTACATTATGAGCCGTTATTACGTTATGAGCTTCTACACTCATCAAGACAGAGTTTCATATTAATCCACACGTTGAAGAGCTGCACATTAGAATTTGGTTTTTCAGACATATCACAATATTTGTTGTAGAGAAAATATGGTTGAAAATCCCATTCTGGATTTAGTATTTCGAGAGAGATTTTGAAAAAAAAATATATATATAGACAATAAGAAAAAGAAATATATATATCAAATGCAAAATAAAAATAAGAGAAATCATAGAGCAGACCTGGGACTTGTGTAAATGAGTAACGACTGTTTAACGATGTACACAAAATAAACGTAATTTTAAAGATATTCAGATGCTGCTGCAGCACAAGTAACAGATTAGGATGATAAAAAATAGTAATAGAATATAATACAACCAAATTAATTAAAAAAATAAATAGCATAAAATCAAAATATATAAAATAAACTTGTCATTGACGAGGCTCACACAAATCAACACCATTCACACTTCAAGCACATTTTAAACACCGTCACAAACATACATTCATTATTATCCGGATTCATGCGGCTTCTATCTTATCTTTCTATTTATCTGTTTCAATAAATGATTACTGATACATTAGCGTTAATTATTTGGTGTAACTATGTGCATGCAATGTGCTATGTAATGCAACTATGCATTGGTCAAGTTTAGCGTCGACGTTGAGATTCAAACATGAAACTCACCCTTTTAGCGGCTCCTCTGCCACAAACCACCAGAGTACAACGAAACATGTCGGCTCCGTTTTCTTCCTCAGCCTCACACGGACACTTTTAAACCCCTAAATCATCTTAAATCCACATTTTAATCGGAACCGAAGAATGTTTGCAGCGTGAGAGGAAAGGTCATGGCGCCGCTTCCTGTTGTGTGTTGGCGCGTTCTGATGACGTAACACACATGCGCAGTGGTGACACCTAGCGGTTGGGGGTGGAAATACAAAATAAATAAATACACTTTAGCCAAGATATTTAATAGAAAAAGCGAAATAAATTGTATCACTGACTGATACTGTAGGTGGTTTTCTTTGTTTAATTAATACATTTTGTGTATTTATTTATTTTATAAGTATTTATTAAATTGTATTTATTAGTTTGTTTTACATTATTTATTTTTTTATTCTAAATTTGGAAAGAAATCTAATTTTACCAATTTATTGATTCTGCAACTGCAATTTGATCATGTTAGTTGAGGGTATGATCTTTTTTATCTTAAAATATGTTTTCTTATAAATTGAACAACTCAACAGTTTATACGAGTAGACTATAGCTGAAGTAATTAGTAAATTTATCAATTTTATATGAAAAATATATATAAAATATTAAAACATTATTACATTTAAACTTGAAACTGCTCATACATTCTCTTCCTTTCAATACAGTAGCAAATATATATGAATCAGGACACAAATACTATAAATTTCTTTTGTTTTTATTTGTTCGTGCAATAAAATGACAACTTACAGCTCCATCATCACCTATAAAATGGATAAAGACACTTTTTTTATAGCTTAGTATAGTCATCTTAGATCATTTATTTTATTAATTATATCATAACTCAAAAAATGTTGAAGCAAAAGTTGTGTAATTAGTTAACTTCCAACTATATACATCCACAATTAATATAAAATGAAGTGGGTGTTTCAAAAGTATCGGCATACAATATAATACAAACATATATAACACTTCAGATATTTTAACATGCAGCTGATAATATATAACAAACAACTTATAACCTTTGATCTTGTAGAATTACCTGGAAATCCTTAAATGTTCTTTTTGAGTTTCAAAATCAGAGAAAATGTGGTGAGCTTTAACTTAACTTAATTGTACATAGAAATATATATTTTTTTCAAACAAGTCTTAGAATAAAACAAATGCACTACAAAATTCAGCTTACATTTAAAAACAAAGTGCAAGAATGTTGCGTTGTAAAACAGGCAACGAGAATGGCTTTATATTCAAAAACAAAACTTAAATGAGGCAGAAAGCAACACATTTTGTATAAACCATACAACAAGCATTCAACAGTTTAAGGCACAATAAATAAACCCAGTATAAAAAGCATAGTAAAAGTGGTTTGAAACCTACGTAGGAGCTATTATTCATGTTCATTTAACAATTGGTATCTATATACATGCAATCCCTGACCTGAACACAGGGGGGCGCACCAAGGGCCTCACGTGATTATTCATTTTTCTGCAGCACAAGAACACGTGTCCTCTCCGTTCGCCCACTAGTGGCTTCATTTGTAACTATACTGTAATTACATGAGGTCGGACAAAAAGAAATTCCCTCCTTTTTGGTAACTACGTCCTGGAACCTCGAGGTCCATGTTTCCGGACCGAAACACAGATCCCCCCAGTGTGTTATATTTGCGGTTTGGCGATCTCTGATTGTGTGGTTCGTTCTGGAAAGCAGTGATGTGGTACGCGTCTGAACTGTCAGGGAGTCTTATTTTCTGATCCTGAGCTAAACGCGGCAGACGTGTATTTTGCACCAATTCGTGTCTGTGGTGCCTCGGATCAACGTAACCGGGAGGAGGAACTCTCCTGACCTGCCTGGGGTCTCGCATGTTAATGTTAACGCCTGGCGGGGAGATCGCCTGCCCGTAGTTTTGTGGTGCCTGGTAGTTCATTTTCGAACCTCTGGCTCTAAGGACGTGCTCCCTTCCTGTGAAATCGTCAATGTTGAGATCAGGACGGTTGAACTCAATGTGGCGGCTGAAACTAGCGTCCTGCCGAGGGTAGCCGGCCGGTGGCTGCCGACCAGAGTAATTAAGTCTCATGCCCGAGTCCATCTCCAGGGTGTTCCTCCTGTGAGCATCGTGCATGTGGTTTTTATAAGGAGGCGACCTGTGATGTAATGAACGATCATCGAGGTCAAGATATGGAGATCTGGGATTCATCTGGGGACTCCGCATTGCCATTCTCGGAACATTTGATGTAATGACGTTTGGACCAGTAAAATCCGCCTGCAGCTGCTGTGGTTTCATGTTCAGTTGTGGATTCGGAGGAGTGAAATTCAGATTTGCTGGTCTCATTGAGGCACCAAAGTCAATATCTGAGCCTGGCATGTTTAGATCGGGGCCTCCGAATTGAGGCATCTTGAAAGACGGGAGTCTTCTGTCTGCCAAATCAAAGTCAGCGTCAGGACCCTGAAAGTTTCCTGATGGAAAATTCATGCCCATGTCCGGACCTCTTATTCCTCCTTTGACATTAGGGGCGTTTAAGTTAATGTCAGGTCGTCCTATGTTGCCCTTTATTCCAAAATCGGGACGTTTTGCATTGAGGTCTATCTTGGGACCTCTGAAATTGGCATTAGGCAAATCGAAGTCCGGCATGTTCATGGTAGGGCTTTTCAGTTTTGGACCTGACAGATTCATGTCTGGTAGGTTGACCTTCGGTGCAGAGAGGTTTAGGTCTGGTGTATTTAAACTTGGCATTTTCAATTTTCCTTTAAGACCATCAACATCTAATTTGGGGATATTCAGGTCAGGCCCCTTTAGGTCCCCATTTAAGTCAATGTTGGGGATTTTTGGCATCTGGATGTTGGGCTTTTTGAGCTTTGCATCAGGCAAACCAAGATTGACATCTGGAGTGTCTATATCTAACTTTGGAGCTTTGAGGTCCATGTTTGGTAAGCCGAGTTTGGGAATACCAATCCCACCTTTCAGGTTTGGAGCTTTGAGGTTAAAATCTGGAGTTTTTAGGTCTGAATTTAGATTCAAATTTGGTCCTTTTGGTAATTTGGCTTTAAAATCTGGGGACTTTAAGTCCAAGTCTGGGCCATCAAACTTTGGAGCAGAGAAGCCCACATCAGGGAACTTCAAATGTGGCTTTTTAATTTTTCCAGATGGGCTGCCGAAATCAACATCTGGCATCTCAAAGTCAGTTTGGGGCCCTTTAAGGTTGAAGTTGGGTGCATTGATGTCAATGTCTGGGCCATCAAAGTTTCCATCAATCTCAGGTCCCTTCAGGTTTGGCAGATTCATTTTAGGCATTTTCAAATTTGGCATTTGGAATTTTGCTTTTGGTGAACCAATGTTGAGATCTGGAGTGTTCATGTCAAATTTGGGAGCTTTAAGGTCCAAGTCAGGGGCATCAATATCCAAGTCTGGAGCATTAAGCTTCGGCATTTTCAGTTTACCTGATGGCATGTTGAGTTTTGGGCTTTTGAGATCAAGCTTAGGCATGTTTAAGTCTGGTGCTTTTAAACCCCCACCAAGATTAGGGCCAGATATATCTAGATCAGGTGTTTTGAGGTCCAGGTTAGGGCCATCTAACTTTGGACCAGAAAAGCCAAATTTGGGCAAGGTCAAGTTTGGCTTTTTGAATTTTCCAGATGGACCAGAAATATCTAAATCTGGCATTTCCAAATCAGCTTTAGGAGCTTTAAGATTGATATTGGGAACATTTATATCCATGTCTGGGCCATCTAGATTTCCATCAATCTCAGGTCCTTTTAAGCTTGGAAAACTAAACTTAGGCATCTTTAATTTGGGCATTTTGAATTTTGTTTTGGGTGAGCCAATGTTTAGGTCTGGAGTGTTCATGTCTAATTTGGGAGCTTTAAGGTCCAAGTCAGGGGCATTAACATCCCAGTCTGGAGCATTAAGCTTCGGCATTTTCAGTTTACCTGATGGCATGTTGAGTTTTGGGCTTTTGAGGTCCAGCTTCGGCATGTTTATGTCTGGTGCATTTAAACCCCCACCAAGATTGGGACCAGATATATCTAGATCAGGTGTTTTGAGGTCCAGGTTAGGGCCATCTAACTTTGGACCAGACAGCCCAAAGTCAGGCATGTTCAGGTTCGGCTTTTTGAATTTTCCAGATGGACCAGAAATATCAAAACCTGGCATTCCCACATCAGCTTTAGGCCCTTTAAGATTGATATTGGGTGCATTTATATCCATATCTGGGCCATCTAGATTTCCATCAATCTCTGGTCCTTTGAGGCTTGGACGACCAAATTTAGGCATTTTTAATTTTGGAAACTTGAACTTTGTTTTTGGAGAACCAATGTTGAAATCTGGTGTCTTTAAATCAAGCTTTGGGGCTTTAAGATCCATGTCGGGTAAGTCCAAGTCAGGTGTACCAATGCCACCCTTTATCTTTGGAGCTTTCAGATCAGCGTCTGGTAAAGTCCCTGAAAGATTGAGCTTAGGCATTTTCAATTTGCCCGAGGGGGCATCAACATCCCAGTCTGGAGCATTAAGCTTCGGCATTTTCAGTTTACCTGATGGCATATTGAGGTCCAGTTTTGGGCTTTTAAGATCAAGCTTCGGCATGTTTATGTCTGGTGCGTTTAAACCACCACCGAAGTTGGGACCAGATATATCCAGATCAGGTGTTTTGAGGTCCAGGTCAGGGCCCTCCAATTTTGGTCCAGACAGCCCAAATTTAGGTAGGTTGAAGTTTGGTTTTTTGAATTTTCCAGATGGACCAGAAATATCAAAATCTGGCATTTCCAAATCAGCTTTAGGAGCTTTGAGATTGATATTGGGTGCATTGATATCCATGTCTGGACCTGTCAAACTGCCATCAATTTCAGGTCCTTTTAGGTTTGGAAGACCAAATTTAGGCATCTTTAATTTAGGCATGTTCAAGTTTCCTTTGGGTGAGCCAATGTTGAGATCTGGTGTGTTCACATCAAACTTTGGAGCCTTAAGATCAAGCTTCGGCATGTTTATGTCTGGTGCGGTTAAACCACCACCGAGGTTGGGACCAGATATATCCAGATCAGGTGTTTTGAGGTCCAGGTCAGGGCCCTCCAATTTTGGTCCAGACAGCCCAAATTTAGGTAGGTTAAAGTTTGGTTTTTTGAATTTTCCAGATGGACCAGAAATATCAAAATCTGGCATTTCCAAATCAGTTTTAGGAGCTTTGAGATTGATATTGGGTGCATTGATATCCATGTCTGGACCTGTCAAACTGCCATCGATTTCAGGTCCTTTTAGGTTTGGATGACCAAATTTAGGCATCTTTAATTTAGGCATGTTCAAGTTTCCTTTGGGTGAGCCAATGTTGAGATCTGGTGTGTTCACATCAAACTTTGGAGCCTTAAGATCAAGTTTCGGCATGTTTAAATCTGGTGCTTTTAAGCCACCACTGAGGTTGGGACCAGATATATCCAGATCAGGTGTTTTGAGGTCCAGGTCAGGGGTCTTCAACTTTGGACCAGAGAAGTCTAAATTAGGCAGGTTCAAGTTTGGTTTTTTGAATTTTCCAGATGGACCAGAAATATCAAAATCTGGCATCTCCAAATCAGCTTTAGGAGCTTTGAGATTGATATTGGGTGCATTGATATCCATGTCTGGACCTGTCAAACTGCCATCGATTTCAGGTCCTTTTAGGTTTGGACGACCAAATTTAGGCATCTTTAATTTGGGCATGTTCAAGTTTCCTTTGGGTGAGCCAATGTTGAGATCTGGAGTATTCACATCAAATTGTGGAGCTTTAAGATCGATGTTGGGTAAGTCCAAGTCTGGAGCATTAAACTCCGGCATTTTCAGTTTACCTGATGGCATATTGAGGTCCAGTTTTGGGCTTTTAAGATCAAGCTTCGGCATGTTTATGTCTGGTGCTTTTAAGCCACCACTGAGGTTGGGACCAGATATATCCAGATCAGGTGTTTTGAGGTCCAGGTCAGGGCCCTCCAATTTTGGTCCAGACAGCCCAAATTTAGGTAGGTTAAAGTTTGGTTTTTTGAATTTTCCAGATGGACCAGAAAT
>CAFUXE010000938.1:72677-87627 GCA_903364295.1 Serranus cabrilla
GGACAGCAAGGAAAGGAGGGGAGAGAGTGAGGAAAGGAGGAAAGGAAGGATAGGAAGGAAAGGAGGGAGTGAGAAGGGAAGGAAGGACAGGAAGGAGGTAACAGAGCAAGGAGGAAAGGAAGGAAACAAGGGAGAGGAAGGAGAGGAGAGAGTGAAGAGGAAAGAGAGGAGAGGAAAAGAAAGGAAGGACAGGAAGGAGAGGAAAGAGGAAGGAAGGAGGGGTGGAAGGAAGAGAAGAGAGGAAGGAAGGAAACAAGGACAGGAGAGGAGACAGTGCGGAGGAAAGGACATGAAGGAAAGGAAAGGAGAGAGCAAGGAGGGAAGGAAGGCAGTAAGGATGAAAGGACAGAAGAAGGGAAAGAGAAGACAAGAAACGAACGTAGAGAAAAAAGAAAAGAAGTAAAGAATAAAGAAAGGAAGGAAGGAAGGAAGGAAAGGAGACAGGACGAGTGTCAAGAGGGAGGAAAAGGAAGGAAGAAGGTTTTTCACAGAAGAAGCCTCGTCCACCGTATTATAAATCCTGACCTCTTTCTTAATTTTGACCAATAAATTTACTTCATATGTGAGTTTCTTTTATCTTTTTAAAAATCCCATAAAAAGACAAAACCAACAGTGAATGTGTTGAAGCCTGATGCAGCTACATCATTATCCAAAAACTAAGTTATAAATTAACATTTACACTGATATTCAAATGGGACAATATTCCAAATTTTAATTTATAAACGTTCTTCAGACATGTTTAGTTCCAGTCAGTTCTGTGCTTTTTGTCTGTAAAAAGTCACATAATAACACCAATAAACTAACTGACTGAGGCAGCATTACGCCAGACAGCTAAAATTCCTGTTTTTATCAAAGGAGTCTGGTGGCTTCGAGCACAGAGTCCTGTTATGTTGGGAGGACACAGCAAAATGTATTTAACAATCCAAAAAAAGCAGCACTGCAAAAAAATAAATGATATTAGGAATATTTTCACCACTTTATCTTGCTGTTTCACAGCCTTTTCTGATGGTAACTACAGCAGTTATCTATGCTGGATTCACATCCACCAGACTCCATTGACAAAAACAGCAATTTTACTTTAACTCACAGATCCAGCTGTTATTTTCATACTTAGCACGTCTAACTTTGACTCAGCTAATGCTAACATTCACAGCCTACATCACTGCTGTTTGCTAAGACTGAGTGCATGTTTTAATTTCCAAAAACACGGAAAAGAAAATGCTTAATGCAGACGAGGTAGAGAGGTCAGTCAGACAGTATTTGGACTAACACATTGTTGGTTTTGGTCTTTTTATGGAATCTGCAGACAGTTACGTTAACTTTTAAAGCAGATATGTTAAACAGATTTATATCAGAGCTGCTGTGGCTGCAGGTTTCTGTTCCTGAATCAAACCTGCAGCCACAGCGGATCAGTTAGACACACAGAGAGGATATACTGCAGTCTGCTGCATATGTGGGTCAGAAAATGACATCAAGCTCGGAGCAAAACTATGCATTTAAAAGGTCATAATATGGCCGTGAAATTAGAAATGTAAGGGACAAAAATGCACCAATAATTAAGAATATATTTCTACATTTCCCATTGTTTATGATGCATTTCTGTCACATGTTCATGCACACGTCTTGGTGCAGATTAGTGGGAATCTTTGTCCAAAAACAGAATAGAATTTGATTAAAAAAACATCAGCAAAACAAAAACAAGAAGCCCGGCACAGGTTGTTTTCCTGTGAAACCGTTCTCATCGATCGACTCTCAGATTTCAAATTAAATCTGTAGTTTGCAGCCGACCTTTCAAAGCTTCGCCAATCAGATTACTGCGGATTAAAAATCCTGTTTGTGTGTCTGTTTCCGGACACAGAAAAACAATATGAGTAAGGAAGAAAAACTTCAGCTGGAGATTAGAAAGGACAGTTTGACTTCATCATCATGAGACATGTACCTAACAAACTGAGGCTTCGGCGTGGAGGAGGGGGAGGCGTGGGAGGGTGCGGCGTGTTCGCCCCTCGCCGGGAAATATCCACATCCACCAGGGAAACCGTCTCACCTGAGAGGAAGCAGGACATAAACAGTGAGGCGAGGGAAAGAGAAATAAAGCTCTTTTCATTCCTGTGATTGTGTTTTGTTTGGTCTGTGCTGCAGAGCGCCATTAAAGCTGCACCAGGCAGCATGTTTATCGAAAATTACACTCAGCTAATCAGCCTAAATCACTGCAATAAAGACGAACATCCCATCACGGCTAATTGAGATGCTGCAGATTCTCTGTTTACCAAAGTGGAATTCTGCAGTTGGGGATGTTTTACTGGCAGCGAAAGAAAGAAACTGAGGAGCCAAAGCCGGCGTCTCCTGAGCAGCAGGCGGAGCTGGACGAACGTCTCTGAGGCTCCACAGGACGAGACGCAGCCGCGACACGTCGCCTGCACGCTGCGCGTGTTCATTAAACTACAAACATCATCATGTTCCAGAAGTGGAGTTAGAGATCTACGGGACCGTTCCCATGAAGTCAGCAGCATAATGTGTGCCAGCTGATTTTTACAGCAATCCAACTTCTTTGGGATCTGAGTTTTACATGATTTTACTAAAAACTTATTTTCAAAGCAGAACTTAAAGTGTTTTTACTGAAGTAAAATATCTGAATACATCCTCCACCTTCTTGTTTGTCTATTTCTATAACTCAAAAGAAAGGCAAGAAGCACTGACATACATTGAGAATATTGAAACAGTTACTATTACATTATCTGGTTTTTATATTATTGGCAGTTTAATTGTTATTATATTATGTCACTTTTTGTACATTTTATTGATTAAACTTACAATCCTGATTCTAAAAAAGCTGAAACATTGTCTTAAATGTAAATATTTTTGATAATTTGCAAATATTTTATGACTAATATTCAATTGAAATCTGCACAAAGACGATAAATCTCATGCTTCTTTAGAATCTGAGTTGTACATGATTTTACTCAAAACTTATTTTCAAAGCAGAACTTTTACTTGCGACAGAGTTTTTTTACAATGTGGTATTTTATTTCTATATCTGAATACTTCCTCCACCTTCTTGTTTGTCTATTTCTATAACTCAAAAGAAACGTAAGAAGCACTAACATACATTGAGAATGTTGAAACAGTTACTATATTATCTTGTTTTTATATTATTGGCAGTTTAATTGTTACTATATTCTGTCACTTTTAGTATATTTTCTTGATTAAACTTACAACCCTGATTCCAAAAAAGCTGAAACATTTTCTTAAATGTAAATATTTTGATAATTTGCAAATATTTTATGACTTATATTCAATTGAACTCTGCACAAAGACAATAAATCTCATGCTTCTTTAGAATCTGAGTTGCACATGATTTTACTCAAAACTTATTTTCAAAGCAGAACTTTTACTTGCAACAGAGTATTTTTACAATGTGGTATTTTGTTTTTATATCTGAATACTTCCTCCACCTTCTTGTTTGTCTATTTCTATAACTCTAGAGAAAGGTAAGAAGCAATAACATATATTGAGAATGTTGAAACAGTTACTATATTATCTGGTTTTTATATTATTGGCAGTTTAATTTGTATTATATTATGTCACTTTTTCATGATAATACATACAACCCTGATTCAAAATAAGTTGAAACATTGTCTTAAATGTCAATATTGTAATAATTTGCAAACATTTTATGACATATATTCAATGGAAATCTGCACAAAGACAATAAATCTCATGCTTAAACTGGTAAACTTTAGTTTTTTATTTACATTTTTGCAGCGATCCAACTTCTTTAGAATCAAAGCAGAACTTTTTTAGAGCGTTTTTACAAAGTAGTATTATATTATCATACATGAATACTTCCTCCACCTTCCTGTTTTTAGCTGTTTTGTCTTTTTTGTGTGTTTTCGATGCACTAATACTCCATTAAAAGGCGACTCTGCCTGTGGTCTTTGCTTGCAGACGGTTTGGGTGTCGGGGGGCGTTTCACTCAGAAAACAGAGCTTTCAGATCTTACCAGTGAAAGCAGAGAGGGAGGCAGAGAGGGAGGCGGGGGAGAAGGCACTGTGGGCCCTGGTCAGTCTGGGCTGGCTGTGGCTGCAGGACAGACGTCAGGACAGCAGAAGAAGAAGAAGAAGAAGAAGAGACAGTTAGCGTGCAGAGAAGAAGAAGAGCGGCTGCAGCGTTTCAGAGCCGCCTGTCTGACGTCTGAAGCCGTGTTTCTTTAACCACGGCCGTCCTTCACTGTGCTGCCGTGAATAATGACTCAGCAGTGAGAAAGTTACTGAAACATGCAGCACGAGGAAAAGTTTCCAGAGAGAACAAAGTGTTAGAAAACTATCAGCAGCATGCAAGAAACAAACGGGTTTATTCTTAAATGGTCGAGAGATTCAGGAGAACTTTTGAACAATTTCTTCATAATTTACGAGGAGTTCAGATCTGTTGTCGTGTAGTTTTTCTCTCAGGGAGCAGGATTGGTCGTCACACTCTTAACTTTCATTTTAATAAAACGTTTAAAAGTTTTATCCCTAATATGTTTATTCAGGAAGTGATTGATCTTCCTCTCTTTAAGCTCATTCTGTTCAAATGATATAAACAGTCAAAAACGGCTTTTGGTTTTGTGATAAACGTCCATTTTGATTCACTTTCTCACTGAATTATTTTATTCAAATAAGGTATTTTTTTTATAGTTTATTATCATTATTATTATTATTATTATTATTATTATTAATCTCTTCTTTTCATTTGTAATATTTTGTATTACTTTTTCTGGCTTTATCAAGATAAGGGACTTTTAATTAATTTTTATTTTTAAATGTATCTCTGTCCAATTTATTTATCTGTTTATTTTTATTTTGTTTCCTTTTTTTACCTGTTCTTTTATTATTATTATTGTATTATTATTAATCTCTGTCCTATTTATTTATCGGTTTAGATTATTTTTCTATTCTTCTATTCTTCTGGTTTCTATGTATTTTTGTCTATTATTATTGTAAACATAATTTTTTCATTAATTTCTATCTGTCCCGTCCTATTTATTTATCTGTATATTTTCTATTTCTGTTGTTTTTTTATTCATTTTTTCTATAAAGTAAAGAAAGTACCAAAAAAAGTAATAAACAGAAACATAAAGAGGATAAGGAACAGATATTTAAAAAAATACTAATATTATTAGTAATAATAATAATTATACATATTTACATTTTGATATTCTAAACACTAAAGTTCTTTAACTTCACTGTAAAGTGTCTGACTGATGAAATGACCCTGTAGGTGACCTTTGACCCCAGACCTGTGAGATGAATGAACCCGACGTCCTTTTCTCCCCTAATGGACGTTAGATTTCTGAACTTTGAAGCAATTCTGAGTTGAATGCTGCGTAAATAATAAATCACAGTCAGAGAAAGTTAAGTTCACTGACATCGACTGAATCTGAATGTTTCACTGCAGCATCAGATCCATCAGAGTTTATCTCGTGCCTCAGACTTTTTGTCTTTTATCCTAAAATTTACTGACCGAAATCTTCTCTTTTTTCCACTTTATTTACAGTTTCTGTCAGCTGTTGGACTCCAACTTTGAGGAGTTCTTAATACAACAGAAGAAACTCATAAAGTGACATATTTTAACATATAAGGAAGGGAAATATTGCACATATTTCTGGTTTCACTGCTGATTTTGCAGCGTTACACAGATTCTCTTCTGCAATGGACACCCAGTTTTTGTAAGCCTGATAATTTTTTGCCATTTGCTCTAAAATTTACTGACCTAAATTTTCAAAAACAATCAATTCTTTCACTTTTACTGCAACTTCTGTCAGCTGTTGGACTCCAACTTTGGGGAGTTCTTAAACACAACAGAAGAGAGACTTTTTTACATGCATGGAAGGAAATATTGCACTTTGTTGTGGTTTCACTGCTGATTTTGCAGCAAACACAAGTTGAGATTGCTCCTCTGGAATAATTTTATTATTATTTTGTAATGCATAAATAACATGCACGACCCAAACAGGCTTAGTTACAACAGGAGACCAGAAAACAGAGATAATTTTACTGCGACATCAGATTAGACTTGAGTTGTTGTTTTTTTGTAACATTACCTTCCATTGTTGCCTTTTGCCTTAAAATTTACAGACATAAATCTGTTTTTTCTCATTTTATTTACAGTTTCTCTCAGCTGTTGGACTCCAACTTCAGGGAGTTCTTAAACACAACAGAAGAAACTCATAAAGTGACATTTTTTTACTTGCATGGAAGGAAAATATTGCACATATTTATGGTTTCACTGCTGATTGTGCAGCAAACACAAGTTCAGATTGCTCCTCTGGACTTAATTGATTGTTTTATTATTATTTTGTCATGCATTAATAATATGCACGACCCAAACAGGCTGAACAGAAAACAGAGATACTTTTACTGCAACATCAGATTAGACTTGAGTTGTTGTTTTTTTGCATGACTTTGCACCATTACCTTCTTTTTTTTAAGCTCGAACATTTTGCCTTTCTTCCTAAAATCTACTGACCCAAATCTTCTGTCAGAATCTTTAGAGAACTTTTAGGAGTGATACCTTTTCACATATGAGGAAGGGAAATGTGTTACATATTCTTGGTTAGATTACAGATTTTTGCAGCGTTACAGTTTCTGTCATGCGATGGAAATCTGATTTTTGTAAGCTCGACCATTTTTGCCATTACACAAGTTCAGATTGTGTCTCTGGAATTTGATTACTTTATTATTATTATTATTTTATCATGCATTAATAATATGCACGATCCAGAAACCAGAGTTACTTTACTATAACATCATTGCATGACTTCCTCCTCATGTGGACCTTCACCTTTTTGCTTTTGCTCCTAAAATTTTCTGACCTAAATCAGTTTTTTTCTCACTTTATTTACAACTTCTGTCAGTTGTTGGACTCCAGTTTTTGTGAGTTCTTAAACACAACAAAATAAACACATTAAAGGAGACTTTAAAGCAAAAATATTGTACATATTTCTGCTGATTTTGCAGCATCACACAGGTTCAGATCTCGGCTTTGATCGCTTCTCTTGATTGATTTGTTGTTTTTACTTTTATTGCATCATGAATAAGTATTATGTCCAGCCAACAATAAGCTTACGAGACCAAAAACTAGAGTTTAATTTACTGCAGCATCTGATCTGTCTGAGGTTATTATTAAATGACTTCTTCGTGCCATGAACCTCCACATTTGTAAGCTTGAACTTGGACTAAATCTTGGAGAACAATGCATTGTTTATTTACAACTTCTGTCAGTTGTTTGACTGCAAACACAACAGAGAAAACTTATGAAGGAATATTTTTTGTCACATAAATAATGTGTCCAGCCCAAACAGCTGGGATGTAACGAAGTACTGTACTTAAGTACAATTGTGAGGTACTTGTACTTTACTTGTTCATTTATGTAACTTTTTTCTTCTACTCCACTACATTTTGGAGGGAAATATTGTACTTTTTTACCCATTTCGTTGCATATAGATATACTAAAAAGGGAATTATAAAAGAAAGTGTGATCCAATCTGAACTTCTCCTCATTCACACAACCTGTTGTCCTCTGGAGAGGCTTTTATTGGAGCCCTGCTGTGTTTTCTTCTCCCTGTCAGAGGAGGAACAATAACACCATGTTGGGACTCACCTGTCCGCGTCCTGCTCCGCTCCGGAGCCGCTCGCCATGTCCACCAGACTCCCGGCGGAGGAGACCGAGTAGGTCACCGAGGGCCTCTTGTCCAGCAGGTGGTTGGAGCCGCTGCAGCTTTTAGTCCGGAACAGTTTGCTCAGGCGGATCTTTAACGAGCCTTTTTTGGACTTCCCTGGAACTTTGAGCGTCTTTTCGCCCCCCGCGGCCCAGCCGGTGGGAGTCCGCGGCGCGCTGGCGCAGCGCTCCGGCCGCCTCCTGGGTGTGGACGCCTGGCTCGGGTTGGGGCTCGTGGCCCACGGTGAGCTCTGCACCGGTGTGGCTGACGGTGACGTGGCACACACCTGGGCGACGACCTCTGAATCCCCGGAGCTTACCTGCGAGAGCCGGCTGGATAGGTTCCCGTGGAGGCTGCACACCTGCGCGCCCAGGTGCGCCGCTGGCGCCGCCTCGGTGGCCGCCGGGGCCATCCCCTCCACCTGCCGCCGCAGCTCCGCCTGGAAGCTGCTGATGGAGAAAGCCCCGGACATTTTCTGAACTATTTCCCGTTTCCTGTTGAGTAAAAACTCGCGGCGTCCGTTCTCGTCGTCCGACTCCCCCTCCGGGCACTCGTCCATGCCCAGGCCGGCCACGTCCCCGCTCCCCAGCCCCTCCAGGACCAGCAGAGCGTCGCTGGTCTCTGTCGGGTCATCTCCCGGCTCGACTCCCCCTCCTGCCGGCCTGTGTGCACCCTGACACGAGCACTGCGGGAGCTTCCCCGCTTTGAACAGCATCTTGGGTACCGCACCGACCCCCAGCTCCCCGAACCGCCGCGCCAGCTCGAACACGGCTCCCTCTCGGTCCCTGGAGGCGCACCCCCATTTAGAGTCGATCACGGTGAGAGGGTTGGATCTCTCCGACAACAAGGGCCACTCGGGCGGGGTGGTGATGAGTCGGTGCCGGCGGCAGAGCTCCGCAGCTCCCTGCATGTCCGCGGTGACGGAGACCGTCGGGTGCGCTCCCCATGTCCGGTCCAGCAGGTTCTGCTGCTGCTGCTGCTGCTGCTCGTCTCCGGGACTCAGGCTGTTGTTATTGACAGCCGGGCCGGAGCAGCCAGACCCCGGGCTCGGGTCCAAACCCAGAGCATCCCTCGGCTGATTCCGACGGTCTAAGTCTAAAATCCCCTCTCCGTTCCGCATTAGATTGGAGAAGACCAGCAGCTGAGGCCGTAGGCCGGGGCTGGGAGCGAAGTCAAATCCCTGGGCCTCCATGGGGCTCTGCGGCGGAGGCGGCGCGGACAGCGGGGCTCGGCTCTCCGTCACCCCGGTGTCAGGTGCAGCCGTGCCCTCGCCGCTCGGCTGGGCTTTGTTCAGGCGGCCGCTGGGATGCTCGAGGCCCGCCGTCGGATCTCGGCTGATATCCAACCCCGCTTTGACGCCGCTGTGAGCCAGGACCTCCTTCCCCAGCCCTGCCACCACTCCTCCCGGCGGCAGATTCCCGTTTTCCGCGTCCAGGCGGTCATCCTCGGCCGCGGAAACCAGGCGCATCAACACGAAATCGGGCGACATATCTTGCGCGTTGTTCATAATTATTCCTCAGGATCGCGAGACGAGAATTATTAGGCGATCTGCTCTTCACATAGCTAACCGCGGAGATCTCTTTCCTATAATAAAGAAAGGGCCAAGCCGCCGCTGCCTCCCATAAATAGGCTATGAGCGAAAATGCCAAAAAACATATCAGGCGATTTTTTCATCCTCCTCGTCTACGACGGCGCAGCATCCATCTGTCAAATATCGGGGAAATGAGTGCAGCTCGCTCCCGGCAGCAGGCGGACCCCTGGGTCAGACATGCGGTCTGATCTGAGCAGAATAAAAGCCAGCAGAGTCTCCGGTCAGTGACCACAGTCTGCCTCTGTGTTCCCAGCCAGGCCCCACCCGCTCCTCCTCCGCTCAGCCCATAATACCGCTTTATGAGCGCCGATGATGGGAACTATAAATTAAGTCTGTGGCGTTTTAATATCACAGAGCTGTGTACCTGATTCAGCCCCACGTCCCCACAGCTGATTTCTGTTTTTATTCTTTGTAAAGAAAAAAATTTAAAAAAGAGACGATATTTAAAAAAATAAAAATCCTCAAATTTAAAGTCAGGATTCAACATCCTGTCGTGTTTCTGCAGCTGCAGCTTCACATTTTATTTGAGCTTTATCTGCAATGTTACATCTGTTTTCTTTCTAATAATTTCATTTAATTTACGCATTTTTTTAATTATTTTTTTTTGCAAAAAATAACATATTTTATACATGTTTTATATGATATATTTATACAGAATATGCATATATTAAAAATGCACCAGAATATTTAGTGAAATAAAGGTTTTCATTAAAATTGTGCAGCTGTCAGTCGTAACGCTGCATATTAAAGAGGCGCTCCCCTGATGATGTCACCGTGATGTCATCAGGGTTGTTTTGCATTGAGCTTGAGACATTTATTCTTATTTTTATTAATTATTTTAGTGTTTTAATATCATAGATATTTATACCTGATTCAGCCCCACGTCTCAACAGCTGATTTCTGTTTTTATTCTATGTAGAAAAAAAGAGACGATATTTAAAAAATAAAAATCCTCAAATATAAAGTTAGGATTCAACATCCTGTCGTGTTTCTGCAGCTGCAGCTTCACATTTTATTTGAGCTTTATCTGAGTCCTAATGCTCATCTATTTTCGTTCTACTTGTTTAATTTAATTTATGCATTTATTTATTTTTTGCAGTTTAATCTGCAACAACATCATTTATATATAGCCTGTATGTATATTTTGGCCTATATAAAGGGCATGCAAATAAAAATGCACCAGAATATTTAGTGAAATAAACGTTTGCATTAAAATTGTGCAGCTGTCAGTCTAACGCTGCATATTAAAGAGGCGCTCCCCTGATGATGTCACCGTGATGTCATCAGGGTTGCTTTGCATTGGGCTTGAGACCTTTATTCTTAATTTTTGTACATTTATTTTAGTTGTTTTCAGTCAATGGCATGGAGTCACGGATTAAAATACACAATAAACAGAATATAATATCTGATGGAATATTCTGGAAGACAAACAGGAAATACTATAACAGTAAAATCCTGCTTTTCCATTCATGCATGAGTAATAATAATCTAATAATATGTTTATAATAGTGCAGCAGTCACAGTCTGCAGGGACTTTTTCACACCTTTAACAACATTGTCCTGATGATCCTTTTCCTTTAACCAGTAACAGTGTTTTTACAGTGAGCTGCTGCTACTTTGACCCCGCCCACTTTAATGTGTCCAGAAGTATTTTATGGCTCACCTTTAATGAGCAGCAGGAGTGGTTTCCTCTGGCGTTCTCCCAGATATCTGAATGAGTTAAGGACAACTTTATGAAGTCCTCCGTCACTCCTCAGCCTCAGCGTCCTGCTGCTTATTACTCAGACACCATCATCTTTATTCTTATGGATCCAAATCTGGTGACAAAGAACATTTATTTAATGCACTTTAAAAGTCATTCAATGCTTATTTAATGCAGCTTTCTGCAATAACAGTGTAAATATATACCTCAAATCAACAGAAATCGTCTGTATCTCCTTTTTGGTGGCTAACAGGACATGAAACGAGCAGGATTGGAGGTTTGTGATGAGCTAAATCTGAATCTGGTCTCGAATGTGTCCTGTTCCAGCTCGTTATACTCGCTGAGCGCCGTGTTAACGGGGCGATGGCGAGCTGTCGCAGCACATGGCGCCTCCTCACCTCACTGACCCGGGCTGAGAGCGTCCAGGACAGTCACACTGTGTAAAAACACACAGTAAATATAAGTAAATATAAAGTTAATGTGGGAAACAAATGTCAGGATGTTCAGGAAGAAATAAAGAAAGTTACAAGAAATAAAATTATATTATAAATATTTGTTAGATTACATTTAATTTGACAGATTTTCTATTAAAGTGTTTGATGTATTTCAAAATATTCCATTATAGAATCATCAAGTTTAATTTTGCATTATATTAAACATTTGATTATTTAATTTTATTGAGATATTTGAGTAATTATATTATATTATTAATTAATATATAACGTATGTATAATAATATATTTGTAATTATATTTATATTATTATATTATTGTTTATTATAAAATCATCAAGTTCTGCATTATATTAAGCATTTAATGTTGATTATTAATGTGTAATATTTTAATAAATAACATGTATTTTTGTGTGACTTTTTGTTATATTATTATATTAATTTTCCAGAAATGTACTGTATTATATTTTTTTTATATTTCTTCGTGTCTAAATTACTAAAACTTTTATACATTTTGTTAATATTTATTATTATTTTATTGATTCTTCTTTCTGTTTTTGCTGCTGTTACACCCTGTTGTGGAACTAATAAAATAATAATCTTATCTTATTATTTAGTTTTTCTACATGCAAGTGGAAAATCTTTAAATTACCTTTAATTAAAAAAAATTTACCATAAATTGTTTTAATTTAATTTTTTAATTTTCACAGTATTATTCAACTGCTTACTGGTCTTTAATGTTAAATTACAGTGAATTCTATGTAAAAAAAAAGAAAAGAAAAAAAGAATACAAATATTCCTGTTTTATTGCTGTCATATTGCTCAATGTAAAAGTAAGTCACCTTTCTGTTTTCTTACATTAAAAATTTAAATGTAATGTACAAAGGAACCATAAGAAAACTGTAAAAAATCATCATATTAAAGTAAAAAGAAATTAGTTATGCTACAGATATATATGTCTTTTAAATACAGATATTTACCGTATATTATTCTTATTTTTATGAAAGAAATTGTCTGTAAAATAACTTGTGGTTGTGACTGTTTTGATGGCATGTGTTTCTTTTTTTCACAGTGTACTTTTACATAGAAAACTTCTCAAAAAATGTCAGAATTTATGGTGCAAAAGGTTTTTTTATTGCAGGTATCTTAAAGCGACAGACACCATAACAAAGTGTTTCAAATGGAGGGTGAATGCTGCCTTTTAAAACAGAAATAATGTGTTTTTAAATATGAAACCATGCAAACAGCTCGACTAGAAACCCAAAATACAAGTATGAAGCTGAAAATGAGCCAAATGTATGAGTTTCTTACAGGAAATTTCAAAATAAGAGTGTGTGGGGTTTGTTTTGAGCGCCCCCTGGTGGCTGCAGCTGAGCGTCAGGCTGCACGGAGCTCAGACAGACAGACAGACAGACAGACAGGCAGACAGACAGGCAGCAGCAGCGTACACACCCTGTGTGAGTCTGAGCTGTCAACAACAACACGGAGCTGATTTGCTGCACTGCTGCGAGGCAGCAGGCAGATGGCGCTGCAGGCCTCCAGCAGTGACGGATACAGATACGTAGAGTGGATGAAAGGCCATTAATCCTGACAGTACCTGTGTGTGTGTGTGTGTGTGTGTGTGTGTTTACATGTGAGGGAAGCAGGGGGCGGTGTGTGTTCATATCTGAGTTTTTTTCTACGTGCAGTAATCAAACTAACAACCTGCCTGCAGAGCTGATGTGATGCAGCCTGCAGGTCAGAGGTCAGCAGCACGCAGCATTAACATCACATCCCTGTTCATTGATTTGTGCTGTGATGTTTCATGTTGTTTCACCATGTGGATCCAGTCCGTCTTACACTGTCTGATTTTGAAGCCAAATAAGACGTTTTAGGGCATTTTTTGCTCTTTTTCCATTCATTTTCATCAACTGTGTCCTTGTATTTCATTGCAATATATATAAAATGTGTATAAATCTCTGAGTCCTGCAGCTGTTAAATCAGCACAATCATAAACTCAAACATGTCTTTGTGCAGAATAAGTTATACTGACTATGCAAGTGTATGTATGTCTGTGCATCATTACACTAATCTACTTTATTTATTTCCTTTTCCAACCTTATTATTTTATTTAACTACTTGCCTTATTATAATTCATGCAATTATTAGTTATTCACTATAAATCATAAACATTTGCAAGAATTCTACAAGTTTGAAGGAAATTATATGTGAACAAATGTCTATTAACGCCTGCAATAAAGTACAAAAATGAAAAAATCCAAGTTGAATTTCTCTGATAAATTATTTTTTACAAGATTTTAATAAATGTAATCTATTATGCAACATTTTTCCAAGTGCCCACAAGTGTAATGAATGTTGTTCTAAAAAAAAATTCTCCACATATTCTCCATATGTTCAGTGTCTGGAGCCTCTCCTGTCCTCTCCTCTGGGCTCTGTGTAAACAGCCTCTCCTGTCCTCTCCTCTGGGCTCTGTGTAAACAGAATCAATCCTGGCTTCACAGAGTCACTGAGGAGCAGAATTTAATGTTTCTAACAGGATCTGATTAGTGCAATTCACTGAAAATCTGTTTACACAGAGCTGAGAGGACAGGACAGGAGAGGCTGCAAACATGGAAAAAGTTTAGTTAATTTCTGATCATTTCTGATGAGTTTTTCTGGATGGATGATTTAAAAAGCTGTTCTTGTGGCAGATTTAATTTTCACAGACTTCTTTGTTTGCATGAAAACATTATATGTATATTATAAGTTCTTTCACCACTTTTTGTGTCAATAATATCATCACTACTAAGTAGAAAATTAGTCTGAAGTCTGAAAAAATCTGAAAATGACTTGTAAAAATCAAATTAACAAAAAATAATCCTGCTGTATAGTTTATATAATAAAGGTGATTTATTACTATTATCTTACTTTTTAATAGAATATAAATATTTTCTGATGAGTATTTCTGGATGGATGATGAGTTTAAAACGTGTTTGTGGGACCAAATTCTTTGCTTGCATGGTGACATTATATGTATTAACACTTTCTGTGTTTTAAAGTAAAAAGACAAAAAAGTTAAAGTTTTTTTATCAACAACAACAATATTGTTAAAGTCAAAATTTAAAGGCTTTAGATTTTAGCAAAATATCTTGATTTTTGTTGGATGGATGATGATTTTAAATGGTTATTTTATTTGCAGAAACTGGGAAAAAAATTATCTTTTTGCACGGTAACATTATCTGCATATTCTATATTTCCGAGTCTAATAAGTCGATGTGTTGCAGGACACTTGTTTGTGCATAATTCACAACGAATATCATCACTACTAAGAAGAAAATCAAATGGAAAGATATTAATAATAGAAGCTGAGAAATCAGAATGTGACTCATGATGTTTAACCGTCTGCAGCTTCTCATCCTAACACTCGATTTTATGTTTCTCTTTTGATGGCTGCATGAGAACAGACAGGAACACGATGAGACTGCAAGAACACACACATGCACAGGTCACACACACACACACACACACACA
>CAFUXE010000938.1:97250-110861 GCA_903364295.1 Serranus cabrilla
ATAATATCATGTGACCCCCTTTTATAACCTTTACTCATGCAGCTTTGTTTTGTTTCTGTGTTTTATTCTATTTATTTTTACAGTATTTTCTTTTATCATTTATATGTTTATATTATATATTTTTTTATGCATTATTTGCAATTTTTTTAGTTGTTTAAAGTCTTATTCTTGTGAAGTACTTAATTAATTTTATTCAGAAAATAGACACCTAATTATTATTATTATTATTATGGCCATCATTATAATATGATTATTGATATGATTTGTATTCCCGGGGTCTGTATTTAATATATATTTAATTAAATAAAGTCTCTTACACCTCACAACATCAACATCAGCAATTAAACAGCTTGTTCTCCTTTTATTATTATCATGTATTTTTTAATTCTCTGTATTGATTTGAAAACTTTAATGAAAAACAAAAAAATGTAAGTAAAAATTTAAAAAAATGCACAAGAAAACTGCATCTACATACAGCTATAAAGGAAGTTTTCTGATCCTTTACTTTCACATAAAAATATTATATATTATATTACACTGTGGAAATACTCGACTACAAGTCCGGCATTCAAAACGTGACTTTTATTAAAAATAAATAAAGTAAATTCAATTTAAAGGATGAGAAGTAAAAGGGGTTGACACAATTTTTTAAATTTTTGGGGTCATTAATTAAATTTTACAATCAAATGGTTTTTCTTTCAGGATTAACATCTTAAAATTAAATTAAATTGTAAAATCTGCTAGAACAACCACTTAATACGAGTTCAAACTTTAGCAAAAGAAGTATTTCATTAGAAAGTACTAAAACACTATTTTTTCTTAATGAAACAAATCCTAGAACCCGTGAATACGACTCACAGAAACATTTTCTGAATCCATCAATTAATTCTCATAAATAAATGTGACGTTTGTGGTTTTACTGTGACACAGCGGCAGTTTTGTTTAGGTTCAGGTCATAAAAAGGACATTCTTAGGTGTTAAAACAGATGACAAAAAAGTCAAATAAATGCACATTCCTGCAGGACGTGAGGGGGTAACATAATAAAATAAATAATGTGAGTGTTTTGTGTGTGTTTGCTGCAGTGCGTGCCGACTCCGGGCCGCGGCTTCCGGCTCGGTCAGTACTGCTGCCGCTGCAGAGAAGGTTACTACGACCCGGAGCTCCTCCCCCTGGACCCAGGTGAGCTGAACTCCTCATCACTTCCTCTCTGTTTATAAATAAATCTAATCCATTATTATTATTATTATTATTCTCTATTTCCTGCTGAATGATTGTGCAGAACGTGTAAAACTTCATATAAAGCTTGTGGAGGCTCCTGAGGGCGGATGTGTCCAATAGTTTCATTATAATCTTATTATTTTAACCTCAAACCTTTAATTTTTACAACTTTAACCAAGAAAACCTGCAACAAACCGACAAACTAAGTACATTTACTCAAGTACTTAAGTTCAATTTTGAGACACGTGTACTTTACTTGAGTATTTATTTATTTGTTTTTTCTTTATTCTTCTTTTTTAAGGCACATATTGTTCTTTTTTACTCTGCCGGCTTTAGTTACTTTTCAGGTCGAGATATAACATGAAAAACATTTAAAGTAATCAGACTATTTTTTTTAAAACAGTATATTAAATAGGTCAAATGAGCCTTTATTCAATTTAAATATTCTTATAATATATTTAGCTAATTGGAGTGGGTCCATTCTGCATAACAAGTACTTTTACTTTAGTTACTTTAAGTATATTTTGATGCTTTTGTACTTTTACTTCAGTAAGTTTTGAATGCAGGAATTTTACTTGTATTGGAGTAATTTTAAATTGTGGTATTAGTACTTTTACATAAGTAATCTGAATACTTTTTCCACTGCCTGTAGTTTCTTTTAAGTAACTTTATTCTTGTGTTTCGCTACATTTAAGAGGTAAATATTGTACTTTATACTCAGCTTTAGTTACTTTTCAGGTCGAGATTTAACGTTAAAAACATGAAAAATTATATAAAATAGTTATAATCAGCTGTAACTTAACAACATTAAAACCCTGCTTACATAAATGCATCAATAATAATAATAATAATAATGCAACAACATCTTGATAATTTATAAAACAATCTGAATACTTTTACTTTAGTTACTTTAAGTACATTTGGATACTTTTGTGCTTTTACTTCAGTAAGTTTTGAATGCAGGATTTTTACTGTATTGGAGTAATTTTAAAGTGTGTTATTAGTACTTTTACTGAAGTAATCTGAGTATTTTCCCACCACAGAAACCGACACCTTGTTAGTTTCTGATAAATAAAAACAGTTGTGAATCTTTGTTGTGATTAAAGCAGGAAAATAAATCTTTTAGAGTCTTGTCGTGTTGTGTGTGTGAGGTTTTGTTGTCACGTGTTCATGAAGTCTCCTCACGGGTTTGTGTAGGTGTTGGTGCAGATGGCGGCCCTCTGAACGGGAGTGACGGCGGCGGTGGTGGCGGCGGTACGTGCTACCCGAACATGCCCATCTGCCTGCCGTGCTGGCCGGGCTGCAGGAGCTGCCAGGACGGCTCCCCCTGCTGGGTGCAGGAGGCCTGGCTGCTGCGCGGCGGCGTGCTCGCCCTGCAGGGCGTCTTCATGCTGCTCATCTTCGTCAGCATGCTGGTGGCCTACAGGCACCGCCGCAGCCGGGTGAGTCCGCCGTTTGGCTCCACGGGGCCACCGAGCTGCTCACACATGATGGAGGAAACGGAGACATTTATTTTGTGATTGTTAACCCTCTAATGCAACATGGCATCAGTTATGTATCTCAATTTTTCTAAAAGGCTTTTATATTAAATTTCACTGTTGCCTTCTATATTTTTATATGACGAATAATTCATCACCTGCAGCCATGTGACACTGAGAAGGTCCCGATCAGAGGTCGTTCGGTCAAATTTCTAAACAAAAATGTTTTTACTATTTAAATGTCATCATAAGAAGCAGTTCAGATGTGGTACGTTTTTGTAAAAAAAAAAAATGGTTATTAATATTTTTTTATTATCTCCATGTCAGTGGACAGGAAATGACTTCTTCTACTCTATTTAGAATAAATTAAAGGAATTTACAATTTTTGCATGAGCAGCAATGACTGACTTTGCTGCAACTTTTGTTGAGGTTAATGCAGTTCAATGTGCTACACAGACAACTTAATAATAATAAAATCCTTTAAAAAAAAATCCTGAAAAACAATTGAGTAATTAAAAAAAAAATAGAATTAAAAAAATATTTTAAAAAAATAATTAAGATAATATATATTTTAATGTATTATTTTAAAAAATAAACAATATTTTGAAAAAAAAGTCATACAAATGTAGTAATAATAAAATATATATATAAATGTAAAATAAGAAATGAAGAGATGACAGAGTCAGTCAGAATTTCTTTAAGACGAAAATGATTTTACTATCTGGGCTATTTAAATTTAATCATAAGAAGCAGTTAAGATGTGGTACGCTTCTGTAAAACAGTGGAAAAGTGGGAATGTCGAGAATAAAGTTAACTTTATGAGTTCAGTAAAGGAGAGTTTAGCAGATTTTCCCAAAACAATAGTTTAAGTAGTTTTTACCAAGAATATCTCATTTATGTGTCAGGGATTTTAGTTGTGCTGTACCTTTAAGTATTATGGTTATTCACATTTTCTGACATAATGAACATCTTCTCAATTTGTCTGAACTCAGAAAAGGTTGCCGTTATTCTCGACATATCAACGTAAATGTTATTTTTTCTAATTCTCTTCCGTATATTATGTGATTTGGAACCCAGCTGATATATCTCCTCAGAGAGCGATACTTTTGTCTTCCTAACGAGCTGAATGTGTGTTTTCCTGCTCGTCCCTCAGAGGATCCGGGCGTCCGGCCTCCTGCTGCTGGAGACGATCCTGTTCGGCTCTCTGCTCCTCTACTTCCCGGTGAGTGTCTGATGAACGCTCCCAGATTAGAGCTCTTTACAGATCACTGCACAGCACAGCGCCAGGGATTAGAGCATAATGGACCATTTGTGGGAGGGTGAATGGGGTGAGGGCGTGTGTGTGTGTGTGTGTGTTAGAGGGAACAGGGTGGGTGGGTAGTCTGCAGTTTTCATAACGATTATCAATCAATCTTTAGATTCATTTGACCAATTAAAGAGCCGTGAACGTAAAGTCACCCTCAGCCTCTGCTGCAGCTTATTAAACGGTTATTAAAATGATCATCATATGCAAAATTGAAAAATATTTGTATTATTATTTGTTAGTATTTTTATTATTATCTCCAAGTCAGTGGACAGGAAATTACTTATTCTAGTTTATTTAGAATAAATTAAAGGAATTAGAGTTTTTGCATGAGCAGCAATGACTGTCCTTCAATCAAACTTTACATTTATTGCACCTTTTGTTGAGGTTAATGCAGTTCAAAGTGCCACACAGACAACTTACAACTTCATAATAAAATCATTAAAAAGATCCTGAAAAACAAATTATTATTTAAAAAAAGAATAGAATAAAAATATTTAAAAATAATTACAATAATACATATCTAACAATTAAATTAAAAAAACAATGTTTAATAAAATAAATAATAAATAAAAATAAGAAAGACCAAAATTATCAATAATAATAGTAGTAATAATAATAATAATAATACATGTATATACAATAAAAAACATTCAAACTAGAAAAATAGATAAAGAACAAAAACAAAGACAAATTAAATCCACAATTATCAAAGTTTTTGTTCCTGCACTGAGCAGATGACAGACTCTAGTTTTTTTGGGGGCGGCTGTGGATCGGTGGTTCGATCCCTGACCCTGGCGGCCTACATGTCAAAGTATCCTTGGGCAAGTTACTGAACCCCAAAGACTAGAAAAGCGCTAAATAAGTGCAGTCCATTCAATTTACAATGCAAAAAACATGTGTGTAACACTGATGACAACCCACAGGATTTCTAGAGGGGCAGTCTGAGGTCTGGATCTGATTCTCACACTGGCTGCCATCTTGGCAGGAACTGGAGACAATCCTGATTCATTTCCCGAATTAGGATTTTTTAGGATTATGATTAGCATAAGAGACAGAGAACAGCACGTCATAAGACCATCAAACTAAACCCAGCAGCACAATATGTAACAGAGGGACTGAAGGGAAACATGTCAAAGGAATATTTCAGCACCATGTTTCTACCAGAGAGGATATTCATTATTATAATAATCCAGTGCTTTTGATTGATTTTTGCCCACTAAATATTTGTTCTAATTGACAGCATAAATATAAAATAGACTGAAAATAAGTGTTTTGTTTGTCGCATACACAAATAATACATGTGGTAAAATGCAGTGTTGCATTAAGATCAGAAAAAACAAATACAAATTAGAATAATAAACCATAAAACCATATTTAAACCAACACATATTTACTGCCCCATACAGTGATGTGAGGAAGGACAGGAGCTGAATCTTTTTTGGCATTTGCCGATGATGCCGTTTGTAGTAATTCAAAGGTAAACTGGAGCCCACATACCTGACAGTAGTTCAGTACAGACAGTCCCAGATGAAAGGTCAAAGGTCACTCTCTCATCTCAGCGAGGGCTCACTGCTGTCCGACGTCCATTTCATCTACAAACGGATCACCTGCAGGCGGCGAGAACGACCAGCGATAAAAAATCCTGTTTTATTCAATCTGATCGATTGTGTTGAGTAAAAAAATCAAAGAGAACAAACATTTTATAATAAACATTAATCGTGATATTAATAAATATAATGTTCACTCATCATTATTAATAATGCTATAATTTACTTTGTAACATTTTAATGTTAAAATAACAATAACATATACACTTTTTTAAAATTAATTATCAACTTACCATTTATTTGTTCCTGCACTGAGCAGATGTAGATTTTCTTGAAACTAAAAACATGTTGAAAACACTGATGACAACACACAGGATTTCTTTTTGCTCTGTGAAAGACCAAAAATAAGAGGAAAATCAGAAAGCATTCATGCATAAATGCCCAGATTTTACAACAGTTGTTGAGATATTGCACTCAAAAACCACAGCCTCATGGTGGCGCTACAGGAAAAGTCACTATATCATTAGGATTCATAGAAACATATAATTATGAAAGAGGACTTCACCATGAAACTCCCACAGTTTGTTATTTACATTAAGAAAATATTCTTTTGCATTATAAGTTTTCTGAATGTTTATGTTTAGATAACCTAGGTTGAAGTCATTCTGTTAACTGGTTAGCTTGAAATTGATATCCAAGATGCTAATTCACGGTGACATTAGTGACATTACTGCAAGTCGTGAAACATTCCAGTGTTTCAAACGACCCTAATAATATATTTAAAAACACCCTGAAACTGGTGTTGTAAAGTTTTTGGGCTAATTTACCTGAGTAGAGTAAGCTGGGACGACACCAACAGACCGGAACATCACCGCAGTGTCATCCCGCAAGCCGGCCGGCTGCTATCCGTTGCGGCGTAGCATGTAGCCTAGCTTGTTAGCATCGTTAGCCTCCGGTAGCCTTGCGCTAGGTGGGCGTGTCTCTTTGCCCATATATAGATCATCCGGGGAGTTGGGCGGTTTTGCCAAAATGGGCTTTATGGTTTTAGATAATGCGAATAAGGAGTGAACTCCTTAAATATGTGCTTATATAAATGTGCATTTATAAATCTGAATATTCGATAAAGCAAATTTCAATGTTTTTTTTATAAAAGGAAACTGGGATATCTCTTTTATTTTATTTTATCAAATTTTATCAAATGCCATAAAAAAATATTGTGGCCTGTTGCCCAAAATGTTGTACAAATCAGAGTAGGAATGATTTAATATAGTTAGGAATCAAACTGGTTTGTTTGGTGTCTGTAAGTGGAGCTGAAGCTGCAAATTATGAGAAAAAACTAATTTTGAGAAATTGGCCTTTAGAGATTTTTATACATTCTTAATGGAAATGACTGTTTAAAGACAAAATATTGAATCTTATTCACAGCAAAAACAATATAGAGCAAGTAAAACACATAATATTATGCAGGAGATTGGTACTACACGCTACAAAAGAGCGATCATTTTTAGTGAAATTAGGAGAAATCTATAAAATATGGCCGTGGAGTTATGGTGTTTTTGGCCCCGCCCCCCTCACCGTAGCTTCAGATTAACCAATCAGATTGCTTCTCTCTGTACCCAATCTGCCTCTGAGTGCAGCCTTTCTGCTGATTACAGCGACCTTCGCCTGGACGTCTCTGTTTCTATACGTATTCGCTCTGAGTGGTTTTATCCGTCATGAGTGCTTCAAACACAATGCTGTAAATTTGCATTCACATTTTAGGCTTTAGGCTGATGCTTTTATCCAGAGTGACGGAGACGGACTGTCACAGCAGAGTGAGCTTTAATTCCTGGATTACAGTCGTCCACTCGACTGTTACACACACCGAACACAGACGACAGCACTATTAAAAATACATTTATTCCAGGTAGTTTTTTCTATAAATACTGATGAGATGTGTTGTCAAGTGTCTGCTGAATATAATATGATTATTGGAGGTAGAAGCAGCAGACAACAGTCCAAATCCTCATTATTATCATTAATATATTTCAATTATTACAACTATTAAAAGAAGCAGCAAATTTTCACATTGGAGAAGCTGAAACCAGAAGATTTTCTTTCATTAAGTTAGTTTAACCCTCTGAACCTCAATAACCCTTTGTTGAGATTGACAAGTATGTTTCTTTATAAGAAATCACCAAAAATACAACTTTTAGTGTAGAAAGAAACAGTAAAAACAGAGAAAGTTTGAACTTTCCGACAGTCCTTGAATGGATCATTTGTTATAAAAAGTGACCAATCGAAGCTTAAAATGTTGATGTTAGAGCTGCAGGACTTATATTTTTATATATATTTTATATGTTGCACTGAAATGCAAGGCCACAGCAGTATAATAATACAGAGTGATAGAAGTTGTGCTGTAGTTTGACTCACAGCGTCTCCGTGTCCTGCAGGTGTTCATCATGTACTTCAAGCCGAGCACCTTCAGGTGTATCCTGCTCCGCTGGGTCCGGATGCTCGGCTTCTCCATCGTGTACGGGACAGTCACCCTGAAAATGTACAGGTGGGTTTGGAGTATTTTATTTTTACATCATTGAAACAACAACAACAATGATTCCTCGAGTGTTTAGCAGGTTAAAAACACTCATTATTTACATCACAGTCTAAACTACAAACTGTTCTCCTGTGCCTTTTATTGTTTGCTTTATCTTCTACACTTTCATTAATTTGTTGCATTTTTGGCAATTTACAAGTTATTACTGAACTGCAACTGTATTTCTGTTTTTGTCAATTGTATTTTATTGAATTTTAAATATTTTTATTTAATTGTATCAAGTTTTAAATGATTTTTATGTATTCTAATTTGTTTTATTCCATTTCTATTGTTTCTAAATGTAATTCTAGAGCTTCTCTGTTTGAATTACACCACATAAAGAAAGCTGGTTTGCATTTTATAAGTGAGCAGACAAACAAATAGAAAGTGTGTTTAAACATATTTTAATCAAACTCCCCCTTTCCAAATGAAACTACTTTCCTCATTTATCATAGAGAGAAATAACAAAATCTTTGCTCTTCCTTATAAAAGTTGAATTTATTAGGAAAATAAAAAGGCTCATTTGCTAAATTCAATAAACTTTCCTACTCAACATTAGCTAATTTTACAGATATATTGCTGCAAAACAGACATGCTGAGTCTGCTCATTGACTCTGTGTCTCTCCTTTCTTGTGCTCCAGCTTTAGCAGTGTAATAAACATTTGATGATTTCATAATGATAATTAATGTCTCCTACTTGTGGAGAAGTAGAAATTGAAAGTGCCATTTTCCTGTAATTGTGGGCAAAAGTGCAATAGTCTAAATTGTTACCTTGCAGGGTGCTGAAGGTGTTCCTCTCGCGCACCGCCCAGAGAGTGCCCTACATGTCCAGCCTCCACCTGCTGAGGATTCTGGGAGTGATGCTGATGACGGTCAGCTGGTTCCTGTGTGCGTGGACGGTGGGCGTCCTGCAGAACCGCGACAGGAACATCCCGGTGTTCATCACCACCACCACGTCCGACGGCCAGGGCTTCAACCTGTGCTACCTGGACCGCTGGGACTACATGATGGCTGTGGGTGAGTCTGGGCGTTTAGTTTCACTGCTTTTATTTTCACCTTAAATCAAGGTCAATATATTATTGCATTTTAAACAATATTAACTTAAGCAGCCGCTCCTGACCTCTCCTCTCAGCTCTGTGCAAACAGATATTCAGTGAATATTTGTTGTTCGTCTCAGCAGAATCAATCCTGGCTTCACAGTGTCTCTGAGGAGCAGAATTTAATCTTTTTAACAGGATCTGGTTACTGCAAACAGTTTATTTTTTTCACATTTTAAAGCTTTTGTTTTGATTATTTTCTCTTACGGAAACTTTTGTAACCTATGATTTGTTCAGGGACTGTTGGAAAGTTAAATGCCTGTTTTTACTGTTTCTTTCTATGACAAAAGGTGCATTTTTGGCCATTTATTAAAGACTAATCCTAATCAGTTCATCTTTGAGTCTATGTGGATGTTTGTACCAAATGAATGCATCATTTATACCTTAGCGTACTTTCTTTGTCCCCAGCTGAGCTTCTGTTCCTGTGCTGGGGCAGCTCCCTGTGGACCGCCGTCAGGCCGGTCCCCTCAGCCTTCCACGAGCCTCGCTACATGGGCATCGCCATCCACAACGAGCTGCTTCTCTCCTCCATGTTCCACCTGTTCAGGTAAACAGCCAGCAGTTCCCTGAACCTCTCAAATGCAATGCAATTTGACTTGTCATAGCTGGAAAAACTGGTGAAATTGATAAGATTAACGACGGCACAGATCCTTATCCTAATTGGAATGCAGCCATCATTAATGTTAATAAAAACACCTGAATTTTGCTGCTTTTAAGTCAAAATGTCTTGTTCTTGGTCTTGGTGTGGAAGCAGTGAATGTGTAAACTTCCCAGTACAAACACAGCACACTGATTTGTGTTTCCTGTCTCTGTCAGGTTCACCTTCCCCTCTCTGCATCCTGACTGGATGTTGCTGCTCTCCTTCACGCACACCCATGTGACCATCACTGTGACACTCGCCCTGCTCTTCATCCCCAAGGTACTCAGCCTTCCTAACATTCAAGGACTGTAAAAACAAGTCAGTGACTAGGAGGAATATTCACAGACAAAGTCAGAGACTAGGAGACACATTCAGGGACTGGAAGACAAAGTCAGAGACTAGGAGACACATTCAGGGACTGGAAGACAAAGCCCGACACTTTAATGTTGCAAGTTTTTTGCTGGGAGGTACCTTGTGAATTTTACCAATAGATCAATAAATATCTTTATCTGTAAAAATACACAACAGTTTAATTATATTTTAGTTCAGGAGCTGAATCGAAAAGTACGAAAGGTATACAATAAATGTAGTGAAGTAAAAAGTTCAGTACTTGCCTCTGAACTGCAGTTTCCACATGTTTAGAGGTGATTTTTCTTGTTTGTTCGTGTCCCACAGTTTCTTCATGTGTCCAAGCCGAGGAGAGAGGAGATTGCAGCCGAGGTTTATGAAGACGAGGTGGACCTGCGGCGCTCCGGCTCGTACCTCAACAGCAGTTTTCACTCTGCTTGGAGTGAGCACAGTGGAGTGGACCCGGATGACTTTAGGGTAAACTCTCTTGTCCCCTCAGACCGCTGTTATCACTTTGCATTGGGACATAATTTACAAAATATAGAAGAAATTCCTAAAGTCACTTTTAAATAAGGAAAATAAATGTCCCTTAATTTCAGTTATGAAACTCACTTAAACTCAGATCTTAAATGTATTATAATTTAAATCATAAATTAACACAATCAGCAGAATGAACATATGTAGTATAACCTTTCTCCACCCTTTTTCCTGATCCTGAACTGTTCTTACATGAAATCGTGTGTGTTACCTTTCCTCTGACTTGTTACTCTCCACATCTTTTCCTCTCCTCAAACATTTCCTCAATCCCTTCATCACTTCCCTCCCTTCTTCATGTGCACCAGGATGAACTGAAGAAGTTATATGCCCAGTTAGAAGTCCACAAGACCAAGAAGATGACCGCAAACAACCCTCATCTGTCAAAGAAGCGGAGCTCCCGGTGCGCACTGGGGCGATCCATTATTAGACGCATTGCGGAGATCCCGGAAAGCATGAGCCGACAGTGCAGTCGCGAGGACAAAGACGGATCCTTCCGCAGTAGAAACAGCGTGAATCAGTCCGATTCTTTCAGGAGGGCCCCGGATACTGTCAGTATCAGCTACAGAAGTTCAATGAAATCCCTCTCACCGTCGCCATCCATGCGCAAGTCCCAAAGCGATCATCAATACGTCAGGGAAAGAGACCCCTCCTTGCGTGACTCCATGTTAAAAGCCAACGCTGTGAAGAGAACTTCCCGGCGATCAGAGACAGATTCCTTGGATATCCCCCCAGGGGTCTGTAAGTCAGCCAGTGCCCAAAATCTGACAATTGATACCAATCTACTGCATCCTGATCACACCCGGCTTCATAAATCCTGGAGTCTAACCTCCACTACCACCCATTCCATGGAGAACATAGCCAAGGTCAACAGAGCCAACACAGTGGTGACAAAGTCCAGGCAAAGTATTTCCATTAGTGACCAGACCAGGAGTGCACTCCAGTCGGAGTCTTTTGACAAGTCTGAGGTCTGTCCTTGGGAGGTGGAGCCAGAACAATCAGGGGACAAGAACCAGAAGCACGTCACTTATGCAAACTCAGAGGATTGTGAGGTCCCGAGGCCAGCATCTCCAAAGGTGCTCGTCTGTCCCTGGGACCATTTACCTCCTGTAGAAAAGCAACCTTCAGAGGATAAGGGATTAAGTGAAACTGAGTCCCCCAAACCACAGCCCCCTGTGTCTGCAAGTGCACCAAGCACTCCAAGACCAAAGTTCACAAAAGATCAACGCATCTTCTCTTTCCGCACCGCCACCACTAAGTGGCTCTCTGTGAAAGCAGCTATGGGATCCATGGATGGGGGAAGCAGGTCTAGTCAGGAGGGAAACTTAAATAAAGATGATGCTGTTTCACAAAAAAGTCAGGAAAGTGCTTCTACAACACCAAGATCGTCATCATCAAGTAGACGTCCAAGCATGGAAAAGAGGTCTCTGGGGAAAAGAAGTATGACCACAGCAGACAAGCCATGCCTTGTGAAGCAGAATGCCATCAGACTTTCCTCTGTGGATTCTTCAGAAAGAAGCCCAAGAAGACTTGTTATCATGAAATCTGCAGTCTACCCTTGGGATATGGATGACATGCAAAAAGACGGCACTTATGAAAATGTGTTTTTATCCAGGCAGAACAGCAAACGTAGTAGTATAAGTTCTTGGGAAACTGCTAGCTCATGTAGAACTCCTTCAACTCACAGAAGAGGTAGCAATCGGATTACTCCAGTCCGAAATATTTCCTACACAGATGTATGTCCATGGGATGGAGCTGGTACTTCCCAGGAGGGAGAGGGTCTAAAGAAGCAGCAGAGCATCAAAGCAGATGTCTGCCCTTGGGATTCGCAGGTGGCTGAACCATCTAATGTATGTCCATGGGAATCTCAAGAGCATGGGAATGTGAGAAGACAAGGAAGTGGCAGAGGTGAGCTGTGTCCTTGGGAATCACAAGATATTCCAGTTATTTCTTACACTAACACGTCTAGAGATTCACAGACACAACAATCTTTGAAACGTCCAGCAGATGTATGTCCCTGGGAGGCTGCAGAAAGTCCTCAACCTTCATTAAAGCAAGACAATGAATATGCCAACGTTTGTCCTTGGGATGTTCAGGAAAAGGCTGAAGTTGTATATGAAAACCTGAATCCTATGGAGACCAAAGGAAATCTGTCAGTGCCCCAGCGACAAGAAGTTTTGAAACCTGCCATCTATCCTGGTGCATCAAAAGAAAGTTTAAGTAATGATGAGCCACACCATGCGAAATCACCTGCCCTGCAAGTGACAAAAGCAGCAGAAAGTTGTCCATGGGAATTCCCAGATCCCCCTAATATCCCAGCAGACATTTGTCCATGGGAAGAGGAGAAGACAGAGCCAGCAAATACAGGTTTAACTACACAAATGACCATCAAGGTAGATATTTGTCCCTGGGAGACAGGAAATCAAGACAATCCAGAAGACCAACATAAAGGTGTCTCGACTTTTAAAGCTGCTTCCATACCTGACGGGAAAGACAGCTCAAAAGTAAATGTATGTCCCTGGGAAAGTGACCCTCCTGAAAAAACTGCAGCTACAAAGATGGTGTCACAAGGACTGGAAAGGTCTGCTGATGTTTGTCCATGGGAGAGTGACGTACCAGAATCAGGGACGCCCCAGACCCCCAAAACATCAGAGACCCATGTAAGACAAAACACGGCCCGAACAAATGTTTGTCCATGGGATGCAGAGGGAGCAGAGCCCGTCAAAACTGAAGTATCAAACGCATCAGAGAAGTTACAAAGACAAGAAAATTCCCGGGCAGATGCTTGTCCGTGGGAAGCAGAAGCCCCAAAAGTTCTCAAAAAGCAAGATAGTGCTCGGACAGATGTTTGTCCGTGGGACACTGAAGAG
>CAFUXE010000938.1:110991-129492 GCA_903364295.1 Serranus cabrilla
TTGTCCTTGGGAAACAGGAGATGCAAAAGTTCTCCAAAAGCAAGACAGTGCTCGGGCAGATGTTTGTCCGTGGGAAACTGGGGAACCAGGAGTTGTAGAAATACAAGAGAGCACTGGAGGAGACGTCTGCCCCTGGGAGTCTCAGGATCCACAAAGCCCAACTGGAAGCAAAGTCGATATACCCAACACCGACCAAGATGAAGTCACAGAGCACCAGGGGACATTCAGTATGGAAGAGACTCCAGCAAATATCAGCCCCGAGCAGACAGAGGACTCCAAGGAAAACTTAGCCCTGGGCCGGAGGGATGCTTTGTGTCCCTGGGAGTTGTCGAGGAGCAGATCTGGGTCATTCACGGACAATACCTCAGACGTCTTTACATGGGAGCCTGAGAATATTCCAGAGGAAGATGAGGAGGATGATGCAGAATTTGCAGCTGAGGCTCTTGTTTTTCCACCTGATTTGTGATTTAAATCGAGCCAGCGTCTGCTTTCACTTTTGACCCTTTCCTGCTTCATGAAGGAGGATGTGAAAAACCAGTTGTAGAGGGTCAAGGGGGACTTCTTTACTTCCCCAGCTCCACAGGGAGTGAAGGGTCATCTTACAAACAGCTCCTCTGCAGCCGGTTGAGCTGAAGGCCCTTTTTGTTGGACAAGTACTTCAAAAACAGAACCCTTGGGGCTGTTATTTCAGGTTGGACTATCCATACGGACTATGCCTCTGTCTCACAAAGAAGTGTGCAGAGACTTGATGAGCTGGACACAATAAGTTGTGCAAACCTGACTGACAATAAGGTTTCTTTTAACTGAAGCACACATTGCATTACGTCCCTCATTGAACCAGCAATGACCCACAGAAAGACATTTCTTGGCTGATGGAAGGGCATCTAAGGCGTTTAGATGAAGTCCCTTTTCTTCCTGCTTCTATCCCCCATTTTAAATTGAAATGTTTTTTTGTGTCTTTGTATGTTTTTAGGTGACAATAATAAATATTTGCCATGTATGTTGGACTCATGGCTGGGGCGAAAATGCTATAAAACCTGAATTTACAGCACAGGACCTAATGGATGGAGCTTAACCAGCATTCGTCAGATAAATTCAGTCTAATTTTGTTCTTTTGTGCAAATTATATTTTCCAAGTAGAAAGACGTGTGAAGCAGTGCCGCCACAATGGATGTCAATTTTCATTTTTATTATTAAGTATAAATGATTGATAAAACTATGCATATCTATTTGCTTAAGTGACTGACTTCATGACTATTCTGCCAATGACTAATATCACTTTTATTATATTATGATGTAAAAAAAAAAATATGCATAAATCACCATAATCCAAGAAACTAAAAACTGTACCCCTTATAGTGGAGTAAAAAACTGCATCATCAAAACTTTTTATGCACTAGAAGCCAGTTTTACTTAAGACGGGACCAATGAGATTAACATTAAATTATTTAAATTATTAGTAATTGCAACAAACATAAAATTGTACATTTGTGTTGCAGCTAACTTTACATACTTCCAGCTATAAAATTAGCAATGTTGAATATAATTTGACTTGGTTTGGGTCAATTACAAAAAGTTTTTGTTAGGTTTCTTCATGCAGATAATGCTTATATTTATTTTAGTCAATATTCTTACATTCGTGTTATTTGAAATGAGATTCTTCTGCTATTTATATACAGACAGCCAGTTATTAAATCAATCTACTGATGAGTTAAAGATGTCTTAAGACTCTTTATAATCAGCATATAGTTTCTTTATATATTTCCATGTCTGACATCAATGAGTACCATTTTAAAGAGTTTCAGATACAGATGATTGCAACTTTTTAAAAGCAGGATTATGTTTGCGAAAGTTTTATGAATATAACTTACAACAGGAATAAATCTTACAGTATTCAAATGTTCTGTATTGGTGTAATTAAGTCACGTCTCTGCCAGCAATCTGTGAAATCAGCCGTTTTGTTTTTCATTCAGTCCAAATCAGCAGCAGTGATTTTTTTAATTTCCTATTCAGTGATCTCATCGTTTAAACAAGTTTTTTTTGTCAATGGAGTGACCTCGTTTTGTGAGCATTGTTGCATGTTGGTGTGTTTTTTGAATGAGCGTGCTGTAATTTGTCGTCAAAAAAAAGGAGAAAAAAATATATTTATTGTTGTAACACATCCCTCGATTTGCATAGAGACATTTTGTATTGAAATATCTTCTATGAAAGATTATTCTGATTTTAAAAAAAAGATAATAATCCACTGAAATCTACTGGAGAGACGCGGACGGGACACTTTATTTTTGTATTTCCTGAGGTCAACATGCAGTATATTCATCACAGAAATAAACCATTCAATTTCTGGAGATCTGTGTTTTATTGATTATTTTTTTTATACATATACCTTAAGTTAAAACAATCTGAAAATGTGTGAAAAGAGCTTTTTTATTATGCTTATTCCAGACTGTTGTGTGGTGATGTGTTGCAGCTTTCTTGGCTGCAGGACTCAGTAATTTGTTCACACTAAAACTCACCTGCTGCTTCCACCGTTTCAGCAGCCAACAGCACTTTTCAAACAGATACGAGCCTCCAAAGGAAGCCTGGTTTCCTGCCAGATTGGACAAACTAACCAGCCACAGCCAAAGATGTGAGCAACATTTGGTGCATGACTGCTGAGAATGTCCGACTGAGGTTTGATGCACAGAGCAGCGCCACCCGGTGGACTATTTATTCCACTGAACTGCTTCTGGTTTGGGGACTTGATAGTTGAGGGCATCAAACTCTTCTCCTGGTTTCAGCTCTGGACCAGGAATCATGACGGTCTGCAAGGGAAAGAAATGAGGATTAACTGTAGAAATATTGTTGAAAGTAAAAGTTCTGCATTCACAGTTGAACTTAAGGAAAAGTACAGAAGTCTTAGCATCGAAATGCAATGTTGGGAACAGTGAACTACATGTAAATGAACTCGTAGATTATCTACATTTTGCAGCAGTTTGCTGGAAGTTCAACTGCATTTATATTTATGCAGTGATTCAAATAACTTTTTTGCAATTTTTATGTAGAAAACTAAAGAAACTACAACAGAAGGACAGGAACATAAAGGAAAGGAATGTTTTATTATTATTATTTTACAATTTCATTAATTATTATGTAATCGAACCCCTTTTTGAAAGCTCCCACCTCCTTTTTCTTTCATCCCGACTGTTATAAAGTCATGCCAAAGCATTCGTCACACAGCTACAACCTGCACTTCACTTAATGTTTGTATAACTTTATTTGTTCTTGTGCTGCACATGTGCAAAGTGTGAACGTTTCTCAGCAACAAGGATAAAACCTTCAGATCCTAAAGATCATAAAGAAAATACATGATAGAAAACACACATAAAGTTTATATTTTCATATCTGAACATCTATTTTTCTAGTTCTAAATGGGATTTGTAGGAAAGGATACAATTAAAGAAAATAACATGAAAATCCTCAAAAGGTGGAGCCCAGTAATTCTGTTGAATCTGGCAGCAGCAGATAGCAGCATTATATGTGGGTGTGTGACTTATTTCCATATAAAAAATATATCAAAATATAATCCGACATCAGCATCTGGAGTCCAGTTCATCCTCCTTTTTCTGCTCTTCTACTGATAATGAGCTCAAAAACGTCACTGTTCACTGACAGTTATTAGGCAGGATGAGCTTTGAGGTAAATGCACTTTGTTAATTTAATATTTTTTTACTGAGTAGTTTGAATTTTAGTTGACCAAACTATATTTCTCCATAAGTTACTGTAGTTTAACTTCTTCTAGTGTGAATTCATTGGTAGCTTCCCCAACAATGCCAAAATATACTTTAAATATTAAAATAAAAGTACTAATAATGCTGAATGGTCCCATTTCAGAATAAGATTTATGATTGTTGATGCATTTATGTGGAAATCACTTTGTAAAAAGCTGCAAAAATATGTTATTTTATCAGTGCTGGGTAGCTTATTCTATAAAAATTATATTATTATTTATCATTTAATGTAGATTTTGTATTAATAACCAAAATCTGCAATGTAATTAGGTGATAAAGTTATCAAATTAACCTCAAAAACCTCATAATAAAAGCTTTGAAAGAAAACATTTCACAAATCTGTTGATTAAAATCAAAATTAAGTTGACTAAAAAATAGACAGCCTCTGTTTTTAAATTAAATACTTGAGAAATGAAGAAGGTTTTACCAGTTAGACACTCAAATAAACCAGCAGCTGTGATTGTGTAAAAGTCTGATTTAATTTCTTGGACTCCAGCGGACGGAGGAGCGCCGTGACTGACAGCTGGCCGAGCCTAAAATAACCACAAACAATTAGTCAAAGCTCAGAGTTTAAGATATCTGAAGAATCGGTAGCAAAAAACATGTGAAAAATATAACAGAAAAGCTCCATGAAATGAATCACTGCAGCCAGAAACTTAAATCATTCAGTTATGATGAATGAAAACAAACGTCCATATAATTACTCTTATTAAACTAATATCCATCAGAAACGAGAGAGACGGTTTCTGCAGCAGACTGACTCACTCATGATGAAGCTTTTTATCAGAAACTCCTTCCAGGCAGCATCAGCGCTCCGTCTGTCTGGTGGATCTGAGACCCAGCAGGAGCTGACTCACACATTTAAGGTGATTAGATTCTACGTTTTGCAGCGATGCGCGTAATGCAAGTCAACTTGGATTCTAGTCTCACCGAACAGACAGAGACTCTAACAGGGCGCCGTGCATCATTTTACTGATGCTCAGCGAGTTGGTTAGTGAGGAAACTGTGTCATATTAGAATAAAGTGACACATCAGAGGTCATCTAAAGTCCAAGCAGTGGTAATTCATGTTTTTAAGGTGGAATATCTCATTCCTGCACGTCCAAAATCCTGCAAAGTCCTGCATGACTTGCTGACTTAAGAATATTAGCTCAACATAATTAAGACAGAGTTCCCAAAAATGGCATTAAAAAGCACATTTTCTCACTTATCTCTATTTTCATTTGTCCATGTTTTAGGATATATGAGATTTAAAGTCCAAGCAGTGGTAACTCATGTTTTTAAGGTGGAATATCACAATCCTGCATGTCAAAATTATTCATATATGGTAACAAACGTATCAGTTAGTGAGGAGAAATTTCATCCTGTGACCATCAGATCAGCTAAACTATATATTTATTTATTTATCTGCTTTATTTACCTGCTGACTGAGAAACATTAGCTCCCTATAATTAAGAGAGAGTTCCCAAAACAGTCATTAAAAAGCAGATTTTCTCACTTATCTCTATTTTCATGTCCGTGTTTTAGGATATCTGATATTTAAAGTCCAAGCAATGGTAATCCATGTTTTTAAGGTGGAATATCTCATTCCTGCATGTCCAAAATATTAATATATGATAACAAATGTACCAATTAGTGAGGAGAAATTTCATCCTGTGATTCTTATATTTATTTACCTTCTGATTTTAGAATATTAGCTCACCATAATTAAGAGAGTTCCCAAAAAAGTACATAAAAAACATATTTTCTGACTTGGTATCTATCTAAAGGGTTTGGTTTTATTTGTCCATGTTTTAGGATATGAGATTAAAAGTCCAAGCAGTGGTAATTCATGTTTTTAAGGTGGAATATCTCATTCCTGCATGTCCAAAATATTCATATATGATGCAACACAATCATGTCAACAAAACTGATCTTTAAAACTTTAAAAACTGCTGACAGAGGAACATTCGCTCCCCATAATTAAGAGCGAATTCCTAAAAATTACATTAAAAATATATTTCCTCACTTTTCTTTTTTGGTATCTTTCTAAGGAGTTTGATTTTATTTGTCCAGGTTTCAATACAACAAATCTCAAAATCTTTGCAGATGAAATAAAGATAATCAGTCATCGGCTCTACATGCTCCTCCAGCTTCCTCAGTGAAATCATTTAGTTTGATAGAAAACACTGTGAAATTAGCTGCTTGAGTCTGAGATTCTTGTCAAAAGAGAACTGAGAAGTCGAGAGAAACTGAGCAGTTCTTGTGGATGAAATGTGACTAAATCTCTGAGCTGAAGAGCTGAAATTCTTCTTCTCTGTTTGAACCATTTTGGGTCAAAACTTTGCCAAAACAATCCCGAATATATTTTCTTTCCTCCTGAGGTTTAGTTGTTGATGTGCAAGCCAAGTAGCTTCTGATTTCACTGTAAAAGTCGAGTAAATGGAGCTTAAGATGGTTTTATTTTGCAAAAATCCTGCTTTTTAACTCAGGAATAAACTTGTATGTTTCAGTTTGGTGCAAATTAAAAAAGGAAACTTCATCTGGAAGTAAAAAATCCATATTTTTCCTCTTACTTCTTTCATCTTCTCTCGAGTTTAATGCAAATTTGAAGCTCAAAGCATCAAAAACACTCAATAAACTCAACATCAATGTCTCTTCCCAGCAAACATGATCTGGTTTCTCTTGATAAACCACAAACTTTGTTCTGAGCTGTTCATGTGTCACGTAGGAACTATTTCCCTTCGACCGAACCACGCCCAAAAACTGCATCACAGAGCATTGACAGTTTGTGCAGTTTGAGCTCAGCTGTCAGGTAATAAAACAATAACCAGAGGTGACACATGCGTCTCTCACACACATAAAGTCGCTCCCTTACCGATGAGGAGCGTTAGGATTTTATGATTTGATCACAGTCCATTTGTTGCTGTTTTTATTAGGCACATTAGGTTCCTGCTACCTGCAGCTCTGCAACAAATCAGTTAAGGTTTTGTTTAAAATGTTTATAAAAGCTTTTGTTTTTTGTGGAAGTGCTTCAAATATTTAGTTTACCCTCGTTGAAAAAACTCCAAAAACTCAATTTTATAAGCTTTAATAATGTAGGATTTAGGAGGTCTGTGCAACACGATGTGACAGTTTATTAAACTGGAAAAGTATTTATTTTAGGGAAGTTAATGATGTTTAAAAGCATATGCAGCACAGAAGAGAATAAGTCTGAAATACTAAAAAGTGACTTTGTTCATTAAAGTGACGTATGACTGGACAGTTAATAAAGCTTTTTCATTTCCTTGGACGTTTGCCTTTTTCTCCTAATAAAAGATGAATGTTGTGAGCGGGTGCAGAGTGCAGGCTCACCTTAATAATGGGGTCTTTGGCCGGAGCCCAGGACGGCACTATTTTCCCGTGTAACCTCCAGCGGCCGTAGGCGTTGACGAGGTGCCGTTCGATGACCAGGTACTCCAGGACGTCCTTCGGCTGCTCCTCGCTGCCCAGCAGCAGCCGGCCGAAGCGGTCATAGATGGCCAGAGTCTGCAGGGAGATAACGTCTTTAAATATTGGTGCAAACCATAAAACTGAGCTGAAATTAGCTTAAGACAAGAGATTAAAACGTCTTTTATTCATGCACTGGTCAATTCTGAAGATTTTGGCTATTTTTCTCCCATAACTTCTTTAAGAATAATGGAAAGAAAAAAGAAAAAACAAACATTTACGTGTATATTTTACTAAATTCAATCAATTTGCACCTAGATTTCTCCTAAATCCACTATAAGTTTTTACATATTATCTGTTTTACATGTTTTATATTGTTATTGTGATGAGTAAGTTTCAGTATTTTGTCTTCAAACAGTCATTTCCATTAAGAATGTAAAAAAACCTTTAAAGGCCGTTTTATCAAACAGTTTTTTCTCCTAAATCTCAACTTCAGCTCCACTTACAGACACCAAACTCACCAGTTTTATTCCAACTATACTCTGAAGGTTTTAACAGTCATTCAAACCCCAATTTATACAACATTTTATTCCTAAAAACATTACGGAAATGATTTTTTTTGTGGCTCTTGACAGTATTTTCTGAGCTATGAAATAATAAAAGGAGATTTTCTTCTGTAAAAAACTTTGAATCTAATATATCAACAAAATAAAATAATAACTTTGAAATTTGCTTTATCCGATGATCAGATTTATCTCCTGGAAATATATACAAATCAGCATATTTAATGAGTTTGTGCTTCATTTGCATATCTATACATAACATTTCAGAAAACTTGTAAATAATAAACGAGGGAAGTTTCAGGGTGAGTTAAAAAATGTCCCTCTTTGCCCCTTTTTTTGTGGATACATTACATAAAAAATTGCTCAGATTTGAGCATTTGTTAATCCACCAGCCACTGGGATATAACTCTGTTTAAATGCACTGAAATATGAACTTAAAATAATATATATTTGACAGAATAAGAAAAGCAAACACAAACGGGCGTACCTGTCTGGAGTGCATGCGGACCGTCACCTGGCCGTACAGGTTCCCTTTGGAGATCATGTCGGGGCAGCGGGCGTGGACCACTCGGGGCGGCTCCAGGGACTCCACAAACCTCCACCTGATGGTCTTGTAGCGGTTTCCTCTCGTCATCTCCTGAACACGGAACAGACGGGAGGAAAGTCAGATAAATGTGGATCTGATGAAAGTGAGATAGTGAGAAACTTTCAGAGGAGGAACTCACAGGGTAACACCTCTCCGTCACTAAGGAGTGAAGCTTCTCCCTGTTGAAACTGCAAAAACAAACATGTTTTCCTCTTAAAAAGACAATTTAGGGAAAACATTTAGTCACATTGAAAGCTGCATTTCTGTGGAGCAGAATCACGTCACACACAATCTCATCGAGAGAAGAATCCCTGCTTAAAATTTTTGATTTTGATTTACCATGGAGAGAAGTTCATGTACATAAAGTTCAAATTTGTAACACACACACACAAAGAAATGTTACTACATGTTTAGGGGACTGAGGAAATGTGACGTATTACTGAATTATTGAAGTCATATTTTTATATTTTTGTAAAATATGTCATTTTGTTCCTAAGCAAACAGAAATGTACAGAATTAACTCACCAGTTAAGTCAAAAAATATCTACTTATGTTGACATGTATTAATCACTTTTTGTGTGAACAAACTTTAATGTCATTTAAATAATGAGACCTTCACTGACTTTGTCTACTGTCTAGTTTAGAGTTCAGTTTAATCAGACTGAGACGATGAAGTGATGAAGTCGAAAGCTTCAGAAAAACTATTTTAAAAGTCTAAAAAGTCTAGAAAGTTTGATTAAAAGTAAAGCAAACTGAAAGACTATATTGGTTGATATATGTTAGAAAAGTTTATATCAAACTAATAATTCTAGAGTGAAGAATAAACTGTCAGACTTAATTTAATAGTTTAATAGTGTGAACATTTTTTATTGCGTTATTCTTATTTATTTCGTTATCATTATTATTTGGGGTATGACAATTTTGCTTTCTTTTTACATGTTTGAATTAAACTTAAATTAAACATAAACAATTCTGCCTCTAAGTGGAGAAAATGCAGCATGAGACGGTTTGATCCCAGTAAAAGGGCAACAAACACGACTTTCACTCCACTAAACGTGCATCAGCTTTCTCTGAGAAACAGCGAATGAACTGTGAAGAAACCAAAGCCAGCTTTTCAGTGTTTTCCTGCTTTGCTGCTGAAAGGAGAACGAGTCGATCTCTCACTCCTTTAACAAATGTCTCACTGTGACACTCTGAACACACGGCGCGTCTCCTTACTGTGTCAGGGCGTCGTGAGCCTCAGTGAAGATTTCTTGAGCTCGCTCGGCAAAGTTCTTCGTTGTGAACTCAGAGTCGTGTTCTTTGATTTTACGAATCCTGTGAGAAATAAAACATTAGAAGACATAGATAAGATAACTCTTTCTCAGTGACACAGACAAAGCAAACACAGCCCCCTCCTGACACATCTGGATGTGTTGGATAAGAGAAACATCAGTACAGAAACACCACGCAGAGTCTTACGCGAGCTGAGAGGCTGCGCTCTGTCGGAGCTGCTCCGTTCGCTGCTTCAGTCCTTCTTTAGAGAGAGTGGAGAGACGAGCGTCGCCCTCCGGGGGGATGTAGGGGTCAAAGATTCCCGCTGGTAAACACATCAGACAGGGATAATTAATAAGTATGAACCCTCAAAACAGGAGAGATATTTTAAAATAAACTGTTGGTGCCTGATGAGGAGTTTTCTGATACTTCTTTAAACATTTAACATCTTTAAACTGCAACCTTTTCTGTTATTTAACAAAATAAAACGAGGTTGTTCTTCTTGTTTCTGATCATTTTCAGCAAATGGATTACAAGCCAAAACAAAATAACAGTAATCAGGGTATAATCAGACTTAGAACGCCAACTTTTTCAGCAGCTTTTGTTAGCCTGTGCCTCACATTCAACCATGTGAAACCAGAAAACTCCAGCAGCAGCATTAACTTCATGGCGTGCCTGTCCAGATATACAAACATATATTATAATTATTACCAGTGCATGCGATGTTGATGGGCCTCTCCAAGTACTCCTGCCTGAAGACGATGCCTGCTGCTCGGGCCTTGGCCTCCGGGTTCTCCTCCTTCCTGCCCTTCAGCCCGACCTTGGGAGGGATGAAGTACCGCTTCTTGGTCCGGACCGGCAAGTAAAGTGGGACGGGATGCCGCAAGTCCAGACACGCCTCGGCATTCTGTGAAAGGTTTTAATACAAGATAAACTGGATTTATTCTGCGGGACATTATTGTGCAGCAGTTGCAGTATAAAGTCAGAAAGAGAGCAAATATATGAAGTGCAAATAAATCAAAATATGAACATTAATTGACTTTATTATTTGGTTTGTAAATATTAGTATAAATCACATTTGTGAAGCAAGAGCTTTGGAATGTTTTTGTATTTAAATTATTTAAAAATAAAACTGTTTTTAACCATCAATCGACTAATTGTTTGGGCTGTACTTGTGTATACTGTTGGGTCGTTTATTTTATTTTGAAATAATTTCTTTCTTTATAAAAAAAACACAAATAAAAAATATATAAATACAGTATATATTTAAAAAATTGCCCAAAAAGCACTGTTTATCATAGCAAGAAACTGCAAAAACTTGGAAAAGTGTTGTATAATTAAATTCTATTTTATTCTAATTTTCAAAAATTATTTATCAGAGAAATTGAACTTGCGATTGTATTTTATGTATTACAGTGAAATTCAAGGACACAGTGAGTCAAATGTAAAAAGAGCAAAAAACGCCCAGAAACATCACATTTTATTTGCTTTTCATGCGTTTAATCTGCACAGTAACTGAAGAAGACAAATGTAATGGAGTAGAAGTATAAAGTAGCATTAATTTAACATACTTAGGTGAAGTGCAAGTACCTTAATTGCTTCAAATACTCTGAAATAACGTTAATAAATCAAACAAGTGTGACTGTTAACGTTCAAATGGACTGTATTATGATTGCAGTGAATATTTGTGTTTAGTTATTCCAATTATTCCATCTATTTGTTTAGTTTTCCAGGTATAAATATTCCTCCTGTATCCCTGATGTCATGACAGTTAGCTAACGTTAGCTAAGCTAGGACGATACGCAGCGCAGCGCGTCTATAACGAGCCAAAACAACGAACGAGCTGCTTCGACATCAGAGTTACTGTTTGTATTTTATAAATTAAAATGTTATTTAATGTCTCATTACCTTCAAACTGCTACATGTTGCCCTGTGAAGAGCTACCAGCGTCCTCCTCATGGGCATCGCCATCTTGACACCATTTGTAGAAACAGTACACTTCCGTTTTCCTCTTTCAAAATAAAATTCTCATTTTATGAACTGGCTTCAGTGTTATTGTTTTTTGGTGCAAACAAATATCTAAGATTGTCAAAAGTGTTTCCTTATTCATGCATTTTCCTACCAAAGTGTGGATTTGTCTTTATAGTGGATTTGATGGGTTATTAATATCATTTATTTTTTCGTACTTACAGACCTCAACCACTGTAAGTTATCGCAACTTCTTGTATTAAATGTAATTTAATATAGTATTTGTTTGCAAGATATTGGTCTTACCTGGACTCTGTAAATTGTATAATACATACATGTAAATCTTTTTCGAGTAAACAAGCTCATCAATAAATCAAATTCACAATATTGACAGAAAATTATTATTTATATTTGCAAAAAATATATATATATCAATTGTTTTATTGATCCGTGTACATATGTTTATCATATCATAAGACGATCATTGTATTTAAATAGTCTACGAGTTGTGATTAATTAATTAAAATAGTATTATGATTTAATAGGTTAAATGTAACATTATAGTATTATTTTTATTATTACTTTTAATATTTATTTCTTAACAGTCTGTCAGTTATGAAGGAAGATGTAAAAACAAAAAATGCTCCCCTAGTATATAGTTCTTATGATACACACACGTACGCGTACGTACACTGACATGACGTGATGACGTTGCGTGTCTGTAGGTCGACGCTGCTTAACTTGAGTTGTTTGGGCTGTCTGCGGGGATAGGACTGTAGCTGGCAGTGCTGGGAGGCTTCCAGTTGATGTTGCTGCTCCTGGGCCGCAGGGTTCCGCTGTCACTCGTACACAGACTCACTACCTGCTGTCCGCCCTCACTGTCGAGGCCCGTTCTGCTCAGTTCTGTATCAATAAAACTCAGAGCGATAACTAGAGTTACACACAGCGCCGTCTTCGCTGACCAAAATACAGGAACCATGCCCGAAAGGAGGCCCTTCGTACGGCTACCAACTGACGTTTACCCCGTCAACTATGGCTTGTGTCTGAAGCCCGACCTGATCGACTTCACTTTTGAAGGCAAGCTGGAGGCGTTGGTGGAGGTATGTTGAACCCGAGCGGCTGTCTACATACACGGATGGATTTGTATGTGTGTGGCGGGGATCTTGTTATGTAATCTAACCAGCTAACGTTACCAGCGGCTAGCTAATTTGCCGTGTTCGACTGATCACGGCAAATTGTTAGCCACTAGCCCGGCACTGGTAACCTAGCTGACGTTAGCTCATGTAGACGTTAGCTGGCAGTTGCTAACTGGCTAACCGTCATATGACGGGCTCACACCGCCTGACGGAGACCCATGAATGGGAAAAAATTATATTTCTGTCACTAGCCAGAAGCTAATTGAAGCTAGCTAGCACAACAGTCCCGACTCACGTTAGCTTAGCCGTGGACATTAGCCTCGCTAACAGGCGCTTTGCAATGCGCTTAATGTGTTTCAAGAGCAGTTTGTTGTATGCCAGCAGCGTTAACCCCTTGCTTACACCAATGCATCACTACGTATCGCGATCAATTAATCTGTTGTAGATTAACGTAGAAGTTAACTAGCAGCTAGCGGCTAGCTAACTCTCACTAATGTTTGCTAAATCATGGCAACATCATGTCGCCCCCTCCCACCCGCTGCCTCACTCACTGTGGGGAAAGAAGAGTTCAGATCCTAAAAGTACTATTGCTTAAACTTACTGCACACAAGTGAAAGAACTATCGTGAAATCCTTCCTGAAGTAAAAGTAAAATATACTTAACGTATATCAAGTAAGTAATGTGCAGTAAACTGTTCCTTGTCAGAGTTTTGCTGTATGTTCTTGGCTTAATATTACTGCTTCATTAATGTGTATGTTGCATTTTACTGCTGCACATGTTTACGTTTTTTGCTCATTTGAACTAATACTGAGAAACAAAAATTCCTACTGTTAAATTCCGTTCTAATCAAACTTACAATTTTTTAAAATAAAAAACTATATTTTAAATATGTAAAGACACACTGTATTGACATTTCTTAAAATTTAATATGCTTATCTAAACCTGCACAAATTCTAAATAAAATAATCTTTATACAATTTTACTTCCAGTGATAAAATACGTTACAGATCCTAATAGTACTAGTACAACATTAAAATGACTTCACTACAAATGAAAGTCCTTTATTGAAAAACTATAAGTATAAGTAAAACGTACATGAATTTAAAGCAGTCCCTGTGCTGTAAAATGTTCCCTATCTGCAGTTTCTGCTGTAGATGTTTCAGGTTTTTGCTCATTTTAACTAACAGAGAAAAAACAGTTCAACCTTCAGTTTTTCACAAATATTAAACTTTTATTTTTATTTTATTTTTTATTTTTAACTGGACAGGAAGAGAATGAGGAACTGTATCCTAAAAGAAACTAAAGCTGAAGTTGTGGTAAAACGTCCAGTATTTACCTCTATTAAGATGTAGTGGATTTTTGCATTTGCATTGTCATTAAGGTTAAACTATTCTTTAAATAGTGTTTTGGATCAATATGAGGAATGCACACTGCCTTGTCTAAAGTTTGCTTTAGCTTTCAGTTGACTTAATAGGTTAGTGAATCAGTCGAATTCCCTGTGGCCTGTTGCTGAAGTCTGTGTGGATAGTAGCTACTATGTAACTAACACATATAACAAACATACCAGCTCAGTTTGCATTTATTTCAGGGATATCATTTGGTGCCGGGGTGTGTAAACTGCTCCATTGTGCTGGCACAGACACCTGCCAGCTCAGTGTCCCCCTCACACCTGTGCCTGGTTGTAAACAGTCACTCAACATGCATTATGGGAACCACATGATTATATAATGGCTTAAATGTGTACATTAGCAAATATTAGTTTTTCCTTTTGTATATGCCAAAGTTCACTAATGGGATATAAACTGCTTCGCCGCCAGGAACAGATACAGGATATAATACAGAAAAATATAATAATTATATTGTAATTCAACACAGGACAAGAGCTAAAAGTTACTTACTGGCTTCAAGAAAACTAACATTGATTGACAAACTATTTTGCCCATTCTGCTGTGTAATGGGACTATTATATTGAGCACTGGTCCAAAATCCAGGATCAGTCGGGCTCTAATTCTGGTATTGTGACAGCTTTAGAAGAAACAATTAAACCAAGACATATTTAAACATTTCAGATAAACTTATTAAATAAAACATCCAGTTGAGATTTGAATATATTCAAATATTCTGTCCTTGTGTTAATTATTTAAATGTTTTGCAGCTTCAAATGCAAATCCTCATTTCAGCGAGTCCTTAAGTCCTCCTGAAAGTTGTTTTTAAGTCTGTGCTTGCTGAGAAGTGAAGACTCTGGACCACAGTTTGGTTTAGTAATACCCTGTTTACCTGCAGTCTGTTCAGAGCCTGGGGAGAACACAATAGACCGGAAGAAACTTAAGCAATGTGGCGCTTTGCCATTGCCTGGCATGGTTCATAATTACTGCCTCTCTGCCTCTGTGTGACCCCCCCAACGTCTCACACAACCGCAGCGCCCGACCAGCAGTGCCACAAACCGTGAATGTCACTATGACTGCCCTTTCTGAAAACTGCATGGCATCCAAGTGTGTCACTGTGTTTCAGGCATTCACATCCGCTGTTTTCACATCACAGAGTCTGCCTTCCTTTCTTTGTTTTCATCACTTCTTTCCTTTTTTCAGACTCTAACTGTTTCTTAATCTGCGAGCGGTTCAGCCTCTGTTGGTTTAGCTCGATTCATTCCTGAGATGTTCAGTCTGAATATACCATCAGAGCTGCATTTGCATTTGTCAAACAACAAAAAAAGTGAATGAGATTAGAAGTCATAGCACTGCAGAGATTTTTAGAGTATACGTTAACTTGTTTTATGTCAATATTTACAGGTTACACAAGCCACAAATCAGATTGTGATGAACTGTGCTGACATCGACATCATCACAGCTTCTTTTGCACCGCAGGGAGGAGAAGGTGAGCGTCAGACTTCAGCTTTTTCTCCTTCTGTTATTAATTGTCATAAATGTTGCTTGAAGGTATTTTTGCATGACACCTGCTGCCAAAGTTAGAAGAAGGAATGTTTCATGCTCTGACAAACACCCTCTTTTCTTTTGTAGAAATCAACGCCACAGGTTTCAACTATCAAAATGAGGATGAGAAAGTCACCTTGTCATTTCCTAGCGCTTTACAGAAAGGTAAGCAGGGACACTTTCACTTTCTGCTGTTGGTTGTCCCTGTTTTTAAAACATTTATCTGTCGTTAATGCTGTGAAAGAGTAAAACATTTCCTTCCTTTGTCCGTGGCTGAGCTAACAGTGCTACCCTCTCTGTGCTCGCCCCTCCAGGCTCCGGCACGTTGAAGATAGACTTTGTTGGGGAGCTGAACGACAAAATGAAGGGATTCTATAGAAGTAAATATACATCCGCTGCTGGAGAGATCCGCTACGCTGCTGTCACACAGTTCGAGGTAGGATGACGGGATGTTTTCTTTTGGGAGAGTTCAGTGTGTTGCTTAACCTACGACTTGCCCGTGTTGCAACACAGGAGGGAGTGATGGTCATGTGATCGTTCTCCAGAATTCTCCGAAAGATGAAGCAATATTTCTAATTTCATTCTATTTATACGTTCATGTTTTGAAAATGCTACATGGGTTTTTTGGGGGAAAGTCGAGGAAAAACTAGGTCAGTCCAGTCTGGACTCTGACTGGGGGGCTTTAGTCAGAACCTGCAGGATGTTCACCTGCTGTGTACGTGCACAGGTGTGTGTGAGCTCACTGGAAGTTCTGACAGATGGCCCCACATTAGTTCACAGTGACTACGTTTACATGCACTCTAATACTCTACTGTCACTCCAGATTTAATACAGGTCATACAAGCAGAATCACAACCCATATTTTATAGTTTAAGGTTTTTATTCAGCTGAGAAATGTCTGGTTTTACTTGTCAAATCAGGCGTCTTATTGATGCAAAAGCATTAACACTTAGCAGTCCAGCTCAGCTGAGTGCAGGATCTCTGCCAGTGGCCCAAAGACAGAAATATGCTTGAAACAAAGCAGTTTGTAGGAAGTGACATCGGATCTTCATTGTGGTGCAAATAATAGAGTGACATAAGTAGTTGTGTGAAGAATGAAAAGAAGCTTTAGAGGAACGTGGGCCAAGCCTTCTTTCTTTCTTTCTTTCACAAGATTAAAGCCGGACAATTGCTGCTTAAAGTACTGGTTTAGGAAAAGATACAAACATTGTCAGATGTAAACGTGTGGCGTTTATATCCGGCTGATGATCAGCACTTTTCTATCTGATTATGAACAACATAATAACGACCGGCATGAGTTTTTGGTAAGCACCTGAAGAAGAAAACAACTTCCAGTGATGTATAATAGGACAGACTTCTGTTACTGAGTAACAAGTACAGTAACCTTATTCAAAACACCTTCGTCACTGCAGGTTCAGTGCAGTTACAGACTCACACCTGGATGCTTGGTAACAAACACAGCTGTGGTGTGGGAGCCAGTAATGGTAGTTGTTTCAGGAAGCAAAATGATCACCTGGTTAGCAGACAGAACGATCCAGGCTTTTAATTTAAAGTAAATCCGACAAACGCCGCAGATAAATTTGAAGCTTTGACTTGTGAAAAACAGCTGACAGGCTTTTTACCTGCAGCAGATAAAAATGTAGAGAGTGGAGCCGCCTGCAACAAAAGGGAGCGAGTGGAGCTGCTCACACAGCAAAACGGTCGTCGGCATCACTTTGACTTTTTGAAAGGACAAACAGGAGTGAAAACACCAGAAGTCTTTAGGTCGGCGTGCGTTTCTTTGTGGGGCCCAAAAACATGTTGGTGAAACATGATGATGTCAGGTGAAAGTGTTGCATCCCAAAGCACACAGCAGCAGCAAAAAAATAGGTATTTTAATACACATTAAACACAAAAATAATATTTTTAATTATCTTTATATTCCCTTGTAGAAATCTCATCAAGTTTAAAGTTCTTTATCGCTCTCACTGCAATTAAATGGCAATAAAATTAAGCTCATTGGATCCATAGTAGTGTCAGCTCTACAGTGAAAGCTGAAGTTACAGTATTTATAAGGTCTTATTCTTCATATTTAAACCATTCAACATGTTATGTGTTTGAAAAATAATCCAGATTGAATGAACAACACTGAGAATAACCATCTTAAATAACATGGATGTATTTAAACTAAACTAAACGTAGGTTATATATAATTGTCTCAATCCAACATACACTGAAAATAATCATTATTTTGTCTCCCTTTGTGTTTTTAGACATTTTAGTTTGGAAATGTTACATTTTTTACCTTTGAAAGAAGAATATGATCATGTTTTGAGATATTTTCATGAGGAAATAAGCCCAGCAGGTTTTTCTTTTTATTATCATTTTTAGGATTTCTTTGGTGTGTTTAACTCGTCCTTCTTCAGTCCTCTGTACTCAGATATCTGAACGCTCACAGTGTCTCCCAGATAAAATCAAATGTGGCCGAACATGTGTGATGCCATCGCGGCGGGCGGAGGCTGGTTTAGGATGCGTTTTGTGGCCTGGCGTGAACTGCAGTCCACCTCACATTAATCAGAACAGAGTCTGGACTCATCTGGGTCAAACACACAGGGTCTCAGTCTGTGTCCTCTCTCTCTCTCTCTCTCTCCCTCCTCCAGGCCACGGACGCTCGCAGAGCTTTCCCCTGTTGGGATGAGCCAGCTATCAAAGCCACCTTTGACATCGCTCTGATAGTTCCCAAGGACCGAGTAGCCTTGTCAAATATGGTACGTGTCATATGTTCACTCCTCCCTCTGAGAAGCTCCAGACCCCAGACTGCCTGAGTCACTTTCTGCTGCCAAGTTTCTTTTACATACGAGTGTGTGTGTGTGTGTGTGTGTTTTCCCCTCCTTTCTCTTCCCTCTCT
>CAFUXE010000938.1:143856-164862 GCA_903364295.1 Serranus cabrilla
ATGCATGAAGTGTGATTTTCTGCATTTGCTGCTTTGTTTACTTCTGTTTGTTTTCTGTACAAACAAATTATTTTTTTTTCTTCTCACCTCCTCCCTCCTCCGTCTCTGTTGGGGCGTTGTGATTGGCCGGCGGCGCCTGGGGCAGGATGGGGTTAATAACGGTAGTGTGTGTGTGTGTGTGTTGTAGTTTCCAACAGCACTGATTCTCCATTTTGCTAATAAACGGTTAGGACGCGGCGAGCAGCGCTAGCATGGTACTACATTGTAAACTGTGTAATGCAAGCATTTTTTTGCAGACGATGTTCCTTTTAAAAGAATTAAATGGAAAAGTTCATGGTTCCCTGTTTCCCCTTCCTCCCCTCCAGAACCCGTCGAGCTCTGTCAGAGTTTGTATAGTTTGAATCATCATATTTAAACTCCCTCCGTTTCTTTCTCCGCCGCCCTCAGTGACATGAAGATATCGGCGTGTTTTATAAGACATCAGATGCAGTGATTTATTTAAATGTTGAGATAATCTTATATTCTGAGGAGAGGAGAGAGTTAGAAAAAAAACAAAAAAAAAAGAAGATCACAGCACTACTCTTCGGGGCCTTTTTTCATTCTGCAGTAACATCAGGAAACGGCGAGGCCCGGCCCGGACGCTGCGTGGACGCGACTTGACTCCGCTGTCAAACTTGGAAGCCTTAAATCGGTTCGACTGGTTTGCAGTAAATATTTAACACTGAAGTGGTGATAATAGGTGATTTCCACATAACGTCAAATGTATCTAATGTGACAGAATATGCAGACTTGTTGAACGAGTATATCTATATAGAATTTACAATTTGATGTGGTTTTTTGAAAACAAGTCATCCAACCTGTTGTCGAGACTCTTCCCCCGCCCTCCTGGAACATTTGTTGTCTTTTTGTTTGTTTCTTTTTTGTTTCTTTTCTTTTCTTTTGTTTTTGTTTAAAACTACAGTTGGTGTTCATTAAAGTGAAAAAGGATTATAAAAAACAAATGATGTGAAATTAGTACAAGTTGATTTTAATGAGTGAGGTGTGAGTGTGCATGCTTGGAAACAGATTTGTAATTTATTTTGTATTATCTCACACAGCGGAGGAGATGATCACTGATTGGATTACAAATGGACGAAGCAGCACTGAAACTGATGAATAACGTGTAAATATATATAACAGCTGAATTACACCTAATGAGAATAAAACTGGTTGCAGATTTGATGGTTGATTACAGAGAGAAAGCTCACGTGTCTTTGGATCCATAAAGTGTCTGTAGTTCAGGCAGTTTAATGTCTTTTTCTTTCTTTTTCTAATGAATCAGAGTTTAATTCAACCTGTGGGATGTCTTTGTGCTTCTGACTTTAAAAGAAGAATCTGGACAGCTTTGACTTCAGTGAATATGCAGTCCAATAAAGCAACACTTGATACAGTTACCTGTCGCTACAACACATTTCTCTGCTCGAGTTGTGTGAAAATAATCTCGACAAATTACTTTATCCCAAGAAGCAAGAGAGAGGAAAACATTCTCATTTTACATTTTGATTTAAATAGCTTTCTCTCCTTTTTTCAGGACTTTGGAAATAGTTTTTCCGGTTCATTTTCTTCGTTACAGATGAGGAAAAGAAGTTTTGACGTGGGTTTGTTTCTTTTACACATGCAGTTGGTCCCTGAAGTTCCTTCATAGGTTATGAACATTTCTGTTAGAAAAAAATAACCACAACGAAGCTTAAAATCTGTCTGTTAGTGTCAGAGTCTCTTTCTTCGACATGTGTCCTTTAGAAACTTAAATTCTGCTCCTCAGAGACTCTGTGAAGCGGTCACGGGACAAATATTCATTGAAAATCTGTTTACACAGAGCCCAGAGGAGAGGACAGGAGAGGCTGCAATACGTACAATATGTGGAGACTCGATTTTTCCCCCAATGTTCATGAAACTTGTGAGCTCTTTGTAAGGTGTTTTTTTTATGCAAGTTGCATCGAATCCCACTTTTTTGCAGTGAAAAAAAGGCCACAGTGAGTAAAATGTAAAAAGAGCAAGAAAACAGCATATTTTGTTAACTTTTTGTGTTTTTTTTTTAAATCCCCAAATCTTAATCTACACCGTAAGATTAATGTATTGGAGTAGAAGTATAAAGTAGCTTTAAATTGACATAAGTAAAGTCGAAGTAACTCAAATTTCAGGTAAGATTAATTGGATCTTGGTGGGTGCAGTACCCATGTTGCCCTGCTAGGGGGCGCCAGAGGTGTTGGCCGTCAGTGAGTCAGAGGAAAAGGAAGGAAGTGAAGAAGTGAACTTAGTTTCCAGCAGGTTGCTGTGTTGGACGAAGATGCTGGTTAGGAAATGACAGCTGTGTAAGTAAACGAGGCGGTGTCTTAAAATACTAATTAATACGTGTTTAATTATATATTCGTAACTAAAATAATTAACTTCGGAGTCATTCGGCTGCGTCCGTTCTCTGGAAACTTGAGCGGTTTTAGCTCAAACTGGACAAGCTAGTTAGCATCGTTAGCTGCGTGATAGCTAACTGAAGTGTGTGATAAGAAGCTAACCTAGTTAAATAATTGAGTAAGTAGCTTGTGTTAGCTCAGGTTAGATTTATTCCTGCTGAGCACAATGTGAGCTAAAAGGTAGCTTATATTTATATATATTTATGTCACAGGAACACGTTTTTTTCTGTGTTTTATTCATAATAATACCCGTTGATTGTAACTACAGGTTGTAACTCATGGCAGGTGTCGTGTTAGCAGGTTAGCATTACACTCAAATACAAGTTATCGACACTAATTGTTCGTATTTATATAAACCAGGGTTGCTTTAATATTACTTTCCACACACCTATGTGGTTTGTAAGTCATGAAGCTAAACGTTTAAGCTAATATCAGGTTTGTGGGAAACGTTAATAACCGCTTAAACCTGCTTTCTCTTCGTATCAAAGGTCACACACACACACACCGAGCTGTTTATTTTTAGCTCTGCTGAGGGTCAGTTTTTTCTTTTAGACTGTCCTGAGAGGGCAGCTCAGGTTAATACGGTTCAATTAATAGCAGGAAACCTGCGAGCAGTAGTGGAAGAAGTACTTGGATGCTTTTACTTTTAGTAAAAGTCCTGCATTAGTATTTTTTTTGTATTTATAATGCTTTTGTTAAATTAAATTGCTTTAAAGTTTAATGTTTTACTAGTTGGATAGTAGGACTGTAACATACAATTATTTTATGAGTTAATCAGCAGAATTTTCTCTCAATTAATCGTCTGGTCTAAAAAATTGGTCTCAAATAGTGACAATTTCCATTCCCGGTACTCAAGTTTCAAGGTGATGTCTTTAAATTTCTTGTTTTGTCAATTAAAAACACAAAGAATACTGTAAAAATTAATTAAATTCAAGTTAAAGTCCTGCATCCAAAACCTATTTTAAGTAAAAGTATGCATCCGGAAAAGGTCCATAAAATTAAAAAATATTAAATGTGCATTAATATGTTTGCTGTTTATGAACATGTTTGGCTACTTTGTTTTTTCGTTACAGTTCCTTTTGTTTATTCTTGCTTCTTTTCCTATGAATAATATCTTAGAGTAACATACAGTCACATGTAACTGTACGTGCGTAAGGAAGTTTCTGTAATTTGATTAATTGCTTATTTGTTGGGGATTTGCAGCCACTTAAGTAGAATATAAACTAAAGTGGATCTTACATTGTGAGATAATGTTGAGGGGCAGGTGTTGAGTAATGAATGAACGATTTCACAGCAACAATTCTGTCAAAAAAAAAAACAGGTTAATCTGGTGACGTTTAGCGGACAGAGACTGAACATTAAGTCACTCTGACTGTGACACATTAACACAAACTAAAACACTTCCTGTCAGATAAACCACGTAATGATTCACCGACACAGATCTTCACACACTGAACTTTAACTGTTTCATTAAGTCGTTCATGTTTGTTTTAAAAGTCGCAAGAAAAACTTGTAATCATTATTTTTACTTTTATAAAAAGCTTTCTCATTTTTGCATTTAGTCCCAGGCTGCAGGACTAGTTTTAAAAAATTAGTTGGTTACATTTTTTAAAAACTTTTTTTTCATGGACAGATATGGTAATATGATTCATAATATGATATTATCGATTTTTTTTTAATGTTTGTTTATTTAGTTTTTTTTTTTAGAAGATCTGTACCAAACAAATACTTTTTTTCTCAACAACTTGCTGCACCTTATTCTGAATTAACATTAATATTATGATTATAAAAATAAGAAATATATTTTTTAAATTATTTTTACAATAATTAAAATATGTTATATTACTTTGACACATATTTTAAAATATATTATACCTTCTGTGATGTGAATATTGCATTTAATAATAATACTCCATAATACGATTTCCTAAAAATGTTTATCTAATTTATTCTGGATGAGACCCAATTAAAAAAACAACAACAAAAAAACATCACATAAATTCAACTTTTTTCTTTTTTTTTTTATGATTTCTGTCATTATAACTGTGTTATTCTGCACAAAGAAATATTTTATTTGTTCACATGCAAATTTTATTTAGATTTATTTTATTTATTTATTTTATATATTGCAGAAAAATAAGGCCACAGTGAGTAAAATGTGCAAAGAGCAAAAACCCCCTGAGACAGCTTGAATGTTTGACCTTTGTATGAAACATAAAGTAAATATTTTCTTAGATTAATAGATAATAAGACAGAATGAAGGTTAAATGTGATACCCGTGCTGCAGGTGGATGTTGTCATACTCTGTGTCTCCTCTCTGCGTCCTCTGAAGCCTCTCGTCCTCTCGTCAGGCTGTCTGGTGTCGTCCAGGCGCTGACTGACTGACCGATGCCTTCATCATGATGCTGAGCTGCAGCGCCCTGCTCGTCGCCCTCCTGCTGTCCCAGGCCAGAGGCTTCCTGAGCCCCTCGGAGGACGACGGTGTCCCCGAGGAGTGGGTGCTGCTCCACGTGGTGCAGGGCCACATCGGGGCCGGGAACTACAGCTACCTGCGCCTCAACCACGATGGCAGGATCATCCTGCACATGCAGAGCCTCAAGGGGGACGCCGACCTCTACGTGTCGGACAAAACGCTGCGGCCGAGCTTCGACACCTACAAGCTGCAGTCGGCCACCTGCGGGCAGGACGTGGTGGTGGTGCCGGGGGACTTCGCCCGGCCCGTGGGCATCGGCATCTACGGCCACCCGTCCCACAAGGAGAGCGAGTTTGAGATGCGAGTGTTTTACGATCAGACGGTTCCTCAGGACCCGTTCGATAAGGGCTCATACACTTCAGAAGACAGACATAACAACAAGAAACCCCCTCAGGCGGAGGAGGAGGACTTTCAGGAGGAGGAGTCGATCTTCTGGACAATTCTAATCGGACTTTTGAAGATTATACTTGAGATTTTGTTTTGAAAATGGTTTCCTCTGTTGCTGCTGGAGGACTTTTCTATATTTCTTTATTTCTTTATTTGGCTCAGTCAGCCTCGATACGTTATAGAAGATCTTTCATTCTGTGAGGATGAGCAAATGTCCAGTGAGATTTCTGGCATTTTTTAGCAAATCCAGGTGCAAATCAGTTTTAAAAGAAGTTTAAACTGCCTGACGAATCAGAAAAGAGTCTATGTTTGGTGATGAGCCTGTCAGATTAAGCAGATTTTGATTTGGTGTCTTTTCATGCAATGACACAGTGAAGGTGGAAATGTTCAGTGATAAATTTGAGATTCAAACAAAGTGACGAGGGGAATATTTCTGAAGTCTTAAAGGATTGAAGTCAGGTTTTATCTTTAATACAACACACACACGCTGCATGAGAGATGAAAGAGTTATTGGTTACTTCTATCGTTCCTCCTGTCTGTGAAGAGATCTGATCCACAGTCTCACTGAGGCCTCAGTGTGCCTTAAATAATCTTTGATCTAATTATATAATCTGTTTTATTGAGGAGATAAAAGGCCTGTCATCACTAGAGCCCAACCATGTTGATTATCACAGAAATCAGCATAAATGTTGCATATGTGCAGATATAAAAACTTTTTTAATGCAGAAAAAGACGCTTGAGTCATTACAGATTGTGCATCTTTAAGAACTTTCTCTTGTGTTTGCACAGGAGTGGATTTTAACTTCCTGTTTCCAACTCTGTTGGAAGTCCAACAGTGATGATTCCTGTGAATTGATTCCCATCCTACAGGAATCATTTCACCTACAGGATTCCACCAAAAATGTCTCTCTCGTGCACATTTTCAGACCAACTCTTGATCCAGTTGCTCACACGAGAAGCGACAGAAATAACTATTTTCTCACGTCTGTTCACCCGGAAAATCAGTGTGTAAAAGCCGGAGTAATCGTCAGAATGTCTGTTTCAAATTGGACTTCGTTAAAGGTCCCATTCTGTTTTTTTTTTATTGTAGAAGACGCAGTTTATTTTGATGTTTACGGCCCAGTGACTTTGGTAAAAAATGGTGCAAACTGTGTTAAATTTCCTTTAGAATATCTAAAATAAATCTGGATTATTTGTTCAACTTTGTGAACATTTTTGCACGGATCAAATGGAAGAGATCTCTTCACACTGTGTCAGAACAGGAGGAACTCTCTCGTTGTATTTAAACTGACTTTAAATCCTTTTGACTCCATCATAAATCTTTAAAGAGTGATTTCGAGATGACCGTCTGTGAATGAACGACACCACTTGTCTTAACTCTGCATATCAGCTCCTCACAGGAAACGTTTAGCAATACAGTCATCGTCAGCCATTAACGGGGACGGGTTTATTTCCTCTGGATGAATAAACTCTGATCTTATTATTGGACGCGTAAAAAGTTGAAGATTGGAATTTGTTGTACACTGATTTTTGCCTGTTTATTGGGAAGTTAATGAAGGTAAAGACGCTGCTGATTTCCAGGATTATTTCTTTAATTTAGACTCCAAACGTGAGTTTCTTCAGTTGATGCTACTAAACTGTTAACAAAAGTAGCAACATTAATCACTCACATGTTTTATTTAGTTGTTTCTTGCCTGTTGGACGAGCTCCTGATTTTAAAAGCATCACCTCCAGCGCGTTGAGTTCAGTTCAGAGTGAAACGTGCGACCACTGAGCAGAAATGTTCGACAGTGCCTTCAGAGCTCGCTCTCCTGTTCCCAGACGATTCAACCAGGTTTCTAAATAAAGCTGTCGTTTTACAGACTGTTCTCTGTCGTCTGCCTCGTGTTTGGGAAAATCTCACTTAACCAGGAATAATTCAGGTTTTAATTCATGTTTTAGAAGTTCTTATATTTAAAAAAGGTCTTAATCTAATGATAGTTAAAAAATCCTCACTTTTTATTTTCAGATACTGAACTGCATCTTTTCAACAGCTTTTATCAATTATATATTTGTATGTTTTCATCTAGAAAATATATAATTTACCTGAGAAAAGTTTAATCTATTTGATTTATTTGGTCATCAGAGCTGTATAAAAAAAAAATCACTAAAAGACAGAAAATTAATGTGGATGTATTTTTAAAAATTAATCACAAAAGTCGGTTTAAAAAAATTGGAAATATGAAGAAAAAAAAATACATTAAAATACTTTTGTATTTTTTCCCACAATTACTTGCTTTCTTTTTTTTGCATTTATTATTATTCTTGTATATTGATTTTTGTTTTTAATTCATGTTATTTAATTCGCTTTCTTTGGTATTTTATTTCTTATTTTTACATTATATTGTTTTTTCTAGAGTAAATTTAATAAAATGACATGACTTAAACTTTAAACAGAATAATTAAATATCTTTATGCAGTGGCGAAAGAAGAACTGATAATTTACAACAGTAAAAATACTAATAGCACATGGTGGAAATACTGTTACAAGGAAAACTATTTTATTTGTCACATTAATTTAGTAAACATAAGTATCTGCAACATTTAACTAAAGAAAAAAATAAGTACCCATTGTGCAGTAAAATGTCCATTCAGTGTTTAAGTAGAATATTGATTCATTTATGGATTAATCTACTGGGTAGTACTTTTACTTTTTTTAAACTTTTATTTAAGATGGTATTTACTTAAATAAAGGTAGGTATTTAAGTTGTAACAGAGTACTTTTATAGTGTATTATTACTACTTTTACTAGAAAGAATCTGAGTTCTTCTTCCACCACTGACTTTAAAATTGAAAAAGAATCATTAAATATTATCTTGAAAAGGCTTTATTTACAGTATTAAACAGTCAGTCAGTGGAAACAGTCCCAACAGTCACTCTGATCGGCTGTTTTTATATCAATAACATTATTTATAACAACAGAAAACAAACAGTCATCAGGAGAGTCTGGGGGCCAGCTCGATGCTGTTGATCCGGAGCACCGTCTGCGGCTGGATGATGATCCTCTTGCGCTGGTACCGGTGCCTCTTCCAGAACTTCATGTGGACTCTGGGCCAGGACTCGGTCTTCTCGATCACCGTGGCCTCGACCCGGACCAGGTCTTTCCCCAGCAGCGGCCTGCCCAGCAGCGTGAAGTCCTCCGCGCCGACCAGCAGCACCTTCTCCATGCGGATTTGATCCCCGCACTCCGCCTCGATGTGGTTCTCGATCAGGATCAGGTCCTCCCCGGTGACCTTCCACTGGCGGCCGGCGAAGTGCACCACGGCGAACAGGCGGCCGAAGTCCTGCCGCTGGATCAGCTGGTTCACGGTGCTCACCACGGCGGCGTGTCGGCTCCGCTCCTCCTCCTCCGGGACCGGGCTCGGCTCATCCGCCCACGGCGGCCTGGACAGGGAGGTCCGGGGCACCACGTATCCGCTCACGGAGCTCTGTGTCCGGGCAACAGCGGCGGGCAGGACAGGGTGTCCGGATAACAACCTGCTGCATGTCCTCCACAGACCCGCTCCTCTGACCAGCGCCATCTTTACAGGAAGTGCTCCGAGTGACCCGCACTGCGCATGCGTCACAGAGCAGTCACGTGACCTTAAAATAAAATAAAATAATCAACAATTTATTTACAAAAGCCGAGTTACATAACAAAAAAGTTACATAACAGGTAAAATACATATAGGAAAAATACTTATTTCAAAATTATATCAAGTGCAAAATCGCCTTTTAATAATATGCGCAAAATTACTTTCAATATATTTCAATATAATGTGTAATAATATCTATACGCTATATTTATTTTTTATTTTACATTTTTAGATTAACTCTAAGAATAAATATTATTTTGATGTGTATTATATCATCCATATATTATTATTGTTATTATTATTGAGTCAGGCAAAGTAAGAATGTCATTGCTGCATAATCCATGTGTTTGTAATTACACAATAAATCTCTAGAATCTTGAATATTAATCGTTCAATATTATGTAAAATATTTCAACATTTTAATATCATGTGCAATATTTCTTTGTCAATATATGTGCAACATTTCCTATATCGTATGAAATTGAGCGGAAAATCACAGATTAAAAAAAAACAGAAAAAGAGGGAGTACAACCTTTCCAATTGCAAGAATGATTATGATATTTATTCAAGATAATAATAAGATGTATTGTATCTGATACGTTTGCTTCCAGATTCTCAATAAAGTAAATTATATGATTGTAAGTATGTTACGCTAAGTTGTCAATTTTCAATGACACCCAACAATGAATATCAGAGCAAAATACATTAACATAAGAGTAATTGAAAAAAAAGTGGAAAATAGTTTAAGTTTCAGAGGTTTTCTTCACATTCCGCCCTTGAAGTCGGCTGGAAAGTGGAATTTCCGACGCCACTTTAACGCAGCGCAGACTCTACCTCCATTTTGTTTCTGTCGGCCCGTTTCCGGGTTTCCAAGAAGGGACCGATAAAACGGTGTTAACGGCGAGTATGGCTCTGCCCGCGGGTCCGGAGTGCGGGTAAAGTTTTCCGTAGCTCCCTGGAAACTGTTAAAAAGTGACTCCTACACGGTTCGTGTTCTCACAGAAGTGTTGTGCAGAAGTTAGAAGCAGCCGGACTGCGCTGACACTGACAGCTGGAGAGTAAACAGCTCGGAGCTAACAGGCTAACCGCGGCTAGCTCCGCCGTCTAACCGCCACTAACGTTCACTTTAGCCGAGAGGGGGCTAGCGCTAGCCGGCTAACCTGGGACTGATTTTCGGTGGCGTTAAGTTACATCACCAGGACTTGCCAGCACCCTCCCATCCTACATTTTTGGGGGAAACTGCACCGACGAAGGATTCGCCACAACGGCACTTTCCATTCATGTTGTTTAGGAGGACGAGACTATCAAACGTCCTGTTCTTCGAGCCAGGGTGAGTACCCAGGAAGCTAACTTTACTCCACCTAAGTTTCAGCTAGAGCCAGGTATGTTTGTTTCTTCACCTGGGAGCGGCTGAGCTACCTGCCCAGGCCTGAGGAAGCCTGTTTTACTGAGCACTCAGGTCATGGACTGCAGTAAAATACGGATAATACGCTGTGGAAACACTCTGTAACGAGTAAAAGCATCCATCACATTACTAAAAGTCATGTATCAGCAAAATGTACTTCAGGGGTTTATTAGATTAAGTATTGCGGATGCATTCGTTTACTAAAGTATTGATACCACACTGGGAATACTCTGCATTTATGCATTTATTTATTTAGGAAAATTATTAGCAACATTTACTTAAGGTATTAAACGTACTAAGTAAATACCACACTGTGGGAATACTTACAAGTAAAATTATTGCATTCATTATCCTAAGTACATATTGCTCATGCATACTTTTACTCAATAGTTAAAAGTACTTGTGCAGTAAAATGTCTCACTTCATATGTTGTGGGATTTATTTCGGGCCTTTATACTTAAAAAGCACTTTAAATTTCGCCACTTAAAGTACATTTTGCTGCTGTTCTACTTTTACTTAAGTAAAAGATCTGAGTACATTTTCTCCCCAAATCCCAGTAATGGAAGAAGTTTTCAAATCTTGTGAAATTACGCGACTACAGTTAAACATTTTGCAATAAAAAAAAAATACTTATGTAGAAGTATTGGCAGCAAATATGTATTTAAAGTACTCACGAGGCAGCAGAATGACCTCTGTTTATATTATTGGATTATTATGACACATGCATTAGTTTCTACGCAGCATTTTATGCTGTAGCTGGTTATGCATCACAGTTTACAAACTGAGTGTGTATTTACTATGTAAAACCACGAGCAAACAAAAAGCACATATTCCCCTGAGCAGTAGTGGAGTAGAAGTATAAAATGAAAAGAGTCGAGTGCAAATATCTCAAATCTGTACTTGAGTACATTCCCCAAATAGCTTTTTGTCACTTGGTTTGCATGTTTTTTCTTGCAGGAAACTCTTGAATATGTCCAACAGCATGCATGATTTATCAGAATCAGAAATGTCTTTATTGCCACTTTTCTTCAAGTCTAATGAAGTTTTAGATGCACGTTTAAAAAAAGGAGTAGCAGGAGTAGATTCTAGATTATGCAGGTTATTTACAGAGAGGTGGTTTTGTGCACAGAGCTTTATAGTTTAATAATTGAGTAAATAAATGCATGCACTATGTATAATAACGTAGCTGAGGAGGATGTTGTTATGTCACGATCTCTCCTGGAAGGGAACGAGCACACAAAGCAGCCTATGTTTTGGCTTTGCTAAGCCTAGAAACACACACAGAGCCACAGGCCTCAGCTCCGTCTATTTCCTTAACCACAAAAGCATTTAACTTCCTCGTACAGCCCTCCCCCTCCTCCCTCCCTCCCTCCCTGTGCAGCGTCACACTGACTCGAGGAAACGTCTTCTTTCCATTAAATGGCTGTTTGGTTTGACAGCTTAATGGAGACCAAACATCAGCAATCATGACCTACATATGGACGCACTTCACTTTGATCTCGAGTGGAAAGGCTTAGTCAGATTATAGGGGTCAAAGGTCAGGACCTGTTGCTTTTATCAGTGTATAGCTGCTAGTTTTCCATGTGTTTGTGTAGCTCGATGGGTGCAAGAAATATGCTTTAATCTTTTATAAAAACCATCATATCCTAAAATATTGCGACACAATTATAGTTATTCAGAATGCAAGTATCCAGGACCTCATGTATCCTTTATTTTATCATTTACTGATTACATTTGTGTGGTTTTTCTTTCTTTTTTACATAATTAGGAGAGACGGTAGCCCCAGTTTTACACGGCAGGAGTAGTTTGCCTTTATTCAAGTGACAAAACATCATTCAGAGTAAATGATTAAGAATTAATATTGCAATATCTTCCAACTTCAACATCTTATTCTATCTCTTTCTAAAGCATGCACACCTTAGAGAGCACGTCTCTGCAGCCCGTCTCTGTCTTCCCCTCGTCTTCAGGGAGGTCTGTGATGATGCATAAAGTTGTCAGTTTGCAGGTTGCGTAATTAATAATAATTTTTGCAGGTTTGTTGGTGTGGATTGGCTCAAAAACACACTAGAAGTGGACACTAATGTTTGCACATCACGTCTCTTTAAACTGAAGTCGTTGTAGTTGTAGTAAGGGATTGTAATATAATATTTCTATTAACATTTAAAAAGTAAATTCAACTCTTGGGGGCAATATGTGCAACGTTACATGCCTTATATTTCAGCAGCCTATTGTGGAGCCCAAACCTCTAGTTGCTCAAACTAACTTTGCACTAAAAAGTTCAGTTTTAGGCTCTTTTTTTGTACACAAAATGTATATATATATATTTAAAAATACCGTGGCTCCCGTGACCAACTGCAAGCAAAGTCTGTCAGCTGTCAGTCAGACATAAAAAGCCCAAATTAGCATCTAATATCAGAGTAAATCTTCATCTGTGATCCCACATTTTTGGTTTAAAGTGAGAAAAAAACTCATATTTTTCTTTATTTTGGCTAGTTAAATAATATCTGCTATTCAGTGGTTCAGTTTATTAGCATCACGTAACCTCAGCCTAATATTTCCATTTTATTTGATTAGCTTTTTCTCAATGAGAAGAGCTCAAGCTGAAGCCGACTAATCTTTATGGGCACAATATTATTTACCAACAGATTTGAGAATAAGTCAATCATTTACAGCTTTTTCTAGCAGCAGTGCCAAAGATTCAGTGGCTACTTTATTACTCATAACTTCCTATAAATGTCCCATAAACATGTAACACGACAGCTTCATAAAACCTTTCATTGTGGTGTTTACATGTCCCACTAAAAGAAGCTTTATTGGCGTTTTCTCAGCTGTGTTCAGCTCTCCACCACAGCTAAACGTTTGAAAACATGAACTCACTGTAACATCTTCAGTCACTAAAGAAGAGGAGACACTTCTGTATCCACACACTTCTATTTTGTCCTTTTTATCCCCTTAAGACGCTCAATAATTCCTACATCTGTTAATGTTTTTGCAAAGTACTCGTGTCAGCAAGAGCAGGAACGGTTTTTATTTGGCATCAGCTGTAATGCAGAATAAAAGAGTCCAAAAATAGAAAGTTAGGTCCATTATTTTTTAGCATCCATTATCAACTCTGTGAGATGTCACTGTAATGGAAAATTCCCATCAGATAATACCAGAGACGACCACATAGTTGTTTATTTTTAGCCGTAGTTTGTATTACTGCAGCTGCAACAAGCAGTTTTTGGGGATTTCTACTTGATGAATGACTTAAAAGATTAATTGATTATCTGAATTTTCTTTGATTTAGTGTCTGCTGATGGGATTAGGTGATTAATCAACTAAATGTTGCAGCTCTACTTTAGTTGAAGAGGGATTAAACATCTGAATAAATACCAGGAAGTCCAACAGTGTATTGTCACCAAAAGTAACATAAACGGTGGTTTTATCTTTCACACTGGTTACAGTTTTATGCATCTCAATTACAAACATGACGACGCCTGAGGCGTGTTCATAGCAGTTGTGTAATTATTCTGATTCTTCTTGGATTAATGTCATTGAAACTAGTATCTTTGTGGCTTGAGTGGATCTTAAAACGTTTCTTTTCCTCCTGGAGGACCGATAACCCCCCACTCAGTTTCTGTCTCTGTGCCGTTTTTGTTTAAACCGCGTCGCTGACTGACTGGCGAGCTCGCTCGGTGAGATTCCTTTGGTTTCCCTCGGTGAAAACCCGCCCGACGCTCAGCCAGGCTGCCTGAGGAATGGAGCAGCAGTGGAGGGTGAGGGTGGGGTGAGGAGCCAGCGTGAGCCAACAATGGGCCCAGACAGCTAACTGGTTTGGGGAGATCCAGTGACCTCAATCATTGTGTTGACACATTTAGAGCAGTTTCAGGTGCAGGTATGTCCACAGCTACCGCGAACACGGACAGTTTGCTTCTAGTTAGACGATGAAAATTTCCCAGTAAGCCGCAGTTACCGATACATTTGGATACAAGACTTTACATAAAGATAGACGAAATGACAAAACACCTGGATCGCCCCCTGGTGGCTGGCTGCAGTAAAGGTTATAAGCCCCGCCCCCTCCATGCTGGGATATTTTAGGCCGTTCTACACACTGATGTAGCGTTGCTTTCGTCCTTTTATCACGAAAACGAGACGAGACGCAGCGTAAATGCGGATCATGTGACTATAACTATAATAAATATATAATGCGATATTGTTGACGAATAAAAACGAGACTAAATGTGGTTCACAAAATGATAAAAGCTAAAACTAAAAGATGTAAATTCAAATCAGAGCGTCTGTATAATAAGGTAACAATAATATAATAAGACAACTGCGTTTGGCTAAAAAAAAATGTTGGTTTCATCTATACTACTAGGTACTTAAACTATATTGACTGTGTTAAATAGAATTACATCACTAAAAAGAGACTAAAATCCCATTTTTATAGCCTAAAACTAGATGAAAATAGTCACGGATAATTCTGACTAAAATAAGACTAAAATGCTCAGACTTTCAGTCGACTGAAACTTGACTAAAAACAGTATGAACTCAAACTAATAAAAACTAAAATGACATCTTGACACAAAGACTGGACTAAAATTAAAACAGTTAGTCCTCGATGTTCATGGAGATGCAGCTTCCGTAGTTTCTACAGTCTGTGACTTGGACTGAAAAGTCCGTCACCCGTTAACACTGTGACACTGTTTAGTTACGTGGTGCAGCTCTCAGGATGACCTGATAAACTGGAGATTACAGATTCTCCGAGTACATTAGAGTCTGCAGTGATACGGTGCAAACACACTGAACATGAAGGCAGAAAGTGATGCTGTAGCCCACGACGGGTTCATCAGACCAACGGCCTCCTGCTGCAAAAGCTTCACACACCCAGAGAAAACTTAATAAAAGCATACGGCCTAACGTCTGTTAGACGATATATCGTCCCAGAAATTATCACCATATTATTGTCATTTTAAGACAAATTAATGCAGCTGATATAATGATAATAGGTAAATAATAATAATAGGATTATAATGCAAGTACACCCTTTCAAAGAGCAATGAACCTTTTATTCTTGAGCATAAAAACTCTCTAAAACTCTTTTTATTTCTGTCCGTTGTGTAAACATGGTTAGACTCTTATAATAGTCTGTTAAACCTGCTGTTTGTCAAACGTGTTGGATAAAATGTTGCTGACATTGTTATGCAAACAATTGTGGTCATGTCCATATTTCATACGATAAGTACTTATTATCATGACTGCGGGCTCTGTTTTAAAGCGATATGTATAGAAATCAAACATTTTGAAGCATCAATATGCAGCGATAACATTTAATAATTGCATTGCAGCACTTTAAATCTTATTCACATTGTGAGATCCTCTGAGGTTCATGAATGTTCAAGATTTTTATCTCCGGATCAACAGAACAACATCCTCTAATCTGGCTGCTAGTGAGGCTGCAAACAAGCTTAAATATTTCTCTTTTTCTTAACTATCATCATCAAAATATCCATCTTCTCTCCACACCAGAATGACCTTTTTTCAGGCCACACCGGGAACAAAAACATGTGTTTTCCATGTGAAGCAGCAGAGTTTAACATCTCTGCATCCTCGTCATTTTGTTTCTCTTCAGCGTATTGTTCATGTTGGCAGAAAACTGCTGCACTAATCCTGACGATCTCATGTTTTTACCTGTTCAGGGTTTGTTCAGCAGATAGGTGGAGCGAGTTTATTCACGCTAAGCCTCATAAAAACATGGTGACGTTGTAAATAATGAGTAATGATCATGGTACGACTCTGCCTGTTGGATTCTTGTTCCTGGCGGTTGTAGTTGTTTATTGTGACATAGTGCAGTTTTCTGTTAAGACATTGGACTCTAATCTGAGTCACGTTTCGTATTATTCCTGTCCCAAATCATGTGAATCATCCTGAGCGCTGTGACGGACGGAGGGATGGACTCACATTGTGCCACAGAAAGCACTTTAATATTGTGCTCTACACAATGCAGCACGTCCACCGCCTCTGAAATACAGCGTTTTCTGTCCTTTCAGTCCTTTGTACTGGAGTCAGTGATGAAGTCAACAGACCGAGCTCTCCTCTGGCCAAAAACAAACCCCCCAAAACATCTGACTGGTTAAATTTAAAGGCATTCATTTGCTTTGTGAACAGAGACGATGGACTGAACTTTAGTTTGTCTCTTTCTCTTTCTTGAGGCCAAATGAAAGACAAATTTTAACAGAATCTTTAGATATTCTGCAAACCCGAATTTAAATGAACAGTTATTTTCAACATCTATTATTCTGCAGATTATTTTCTCAATTAAATTGTGAAAAACGTCCTTTCCACTTTTTTAAATGTCTTTTTTTATCAGTCCAAAACTCAGAGATTCAGTTTGATATTAAATAAAACCGAGAAAAGTTGGAAATGTCAATATTTGAAAGGCTAAAAACAGCATTTTCTGCTATTTGTGCATAAAAAATTGCCAGCTTATCAAAATATTTTATTATTTTTGTCTTCGTCTAATAAGTTAATTGACTAATTGTTGCACACACATTTTTTGTTAATGGCAGTGCTATGAACAATCCTAGAAACTATCAATGTTTTGTACTTCTTCATGCAGGAGGAGAAGAAGAATATTTGCACAAACCTGCAGCACATTTAAATGTTAACTTTTACATTTTCTTTATGACTCCTCTTGGATGTAGAAATAGTTTATTTGCCTGTGAACTGTGCAGGTCAAAGGACTGAAATGCTCCTAAAAAATTAGATGCTCCAAGCAGAAAAATGCATTAAAGATGTCACCGCGTCCAAGAAAGCAGATATAGTGCGGACATTAAAAAGTTCACTGAACAGGATTTTTTCCAGCTGACCTCCGAGGCCCAGCTGCGTCCCGGAGCGGCTGCACACTGAAAGATGTTTCTGTTCCTGAATGATGATTATTTTTCATCTTAATCTAATGAAATGTGTGTGTTGCTCTGCAGGAGTCGGCGTGTGTCGTCCTCGCTGAGACGGTGAAGTCTCCGGCCCGAACCCCCCCAACACAGAGCGGTGCCAACACAGGGACAGGATGCCTATTCCTCCCCCTCCCCCTCCTCCCCCAGGACCCCCGCCTCCCCCCACCTTCAGCCAGGTCAGTGACTGAACACACACATCACACTGCAAAGGTGTTGCATGAATCAGCAGCAGAAACTGTGAGAATATGCAGATCAGTGCAGCAGAATGTATTCACAAGAAAGTCATTAAGTGAACAAAAACAGCACTCACGTTAAATCAAACCATGCAGGGAAAACCTGAGTAATCCTGTTCATTTGAGTGGACATGGTGCGTTTAGGGGACGCTGGAGAAACCGCAGCAGCCTCAGACGTGAAAGTTGAAACTTGTAACTTCTGTTCAGATAACCAGCGAGCTGGTGAGAGAGGACGTGTAGCATCAGAACATGAACGTTTAAATAAAATGCCACCAACTGTCCAGCCTACATGGACGCACGTTGGAAGATTTTAGTGTCCTGCAGAAAATCTCCGTCCTGCAGTATTTTTATTTTATTCTGGCTCCTGTGAAGTGAGTTACGTTGCCTTTTCGAGAGCAAAACATTCTGATGCACATTTGAACCAAATCTTAAGATATTCTGCAAAACCACGGCTTTCATTAACAAATGTTTGTCCAATGTTCAATGTCCGAAACTCATTTTAATGACATATAAAATGGAGAAAAGCATGAAATCGCCTTATTTGAGATGCTAAAACAGCATTTTCTGCTCTTTGTGCCTCCCTCTGAAGTAAATAAAGCTGCATGTTGACGCTAACATGATCAAACAAACAAGTTATTTAATGGAGTCTCATGTGAACGCAGCCTAATATCCAATACAACCTCACCACAGATTTACACTTTAGAGAAAACGCTTTTGACTCGCTCTTTATGAAAAGTGTCAAAATAAACTTTGTAGATTCTCATTAGAACTTGAACTAAAACCTGCATGACAATCAGAGCTGAGTGCAGCTTTGTTTGATCCATGTTTCCTCTCATACTTCTTCGATTCACTAATCAGCATCTGTAGAAAATTACAGGCGAGCAGCTTCCTGTTCTTTGACTCAGTCTTGAAGAAATACACTTGATTATAATAATGATAGTAAATCATTTTGGGCTTGAACAGAGGGACAGTCGTGTGGTTTGTTGAGCCAGGAGGAAAAGTTGAATATTTCCTCTCAGAGATCTGTCGTGTAGTTACTTATTCCTGGAGTTTGGTCTGAGGATCATGTTTTCCTATTTGTGTTTTCAGTGAAGGTTAATTTTAACAAAATAAAAAGCTTCAGATAAAAGCAGTCATGTGACGTCTGTTTTAAAGTGTGAAACCGATCGATTCAGACCGGAGGAGCTGCAGGTTTGATCCGTGTGTTTGTGAACTTCCTCGGCAGGCGAACACGACTCCTCCGAAGCTGAGCTCCTCCGAGACTAAAGGCCGAGGAGCGCTGCTGACCGACATCTGCAAAGGAGCCCGACTAAAGAAGGTCGGCGTGGTCAACGACCGCAGCGGGCCCATTATCGAGAGTGAGTCACTGCAACTCACACACACACACACACACACAACTAATGTGAAGCAGTCGGCTTGTTATACAATTTGAGCTGCAGCTCAGCACTGTGTGTCAAGTATCTCTAGTCATAAATCTGGATCAGTGACTTAATGAATCATTAATTAAACCTATGAAGGTGAATCAGGCTCGAGAACATTAATGCTCAGCTTTCTAAAGTCCGTTTCCAGGATCAGTTATGACCCAGAAGTTGGTGCAGCAATGTTTGGGTTGATTTAAACGGGTTCTTAAACTGGAGAATGGATAAAAACGTTCAAAAACAGCAAAGAAATGCTCTCATAGGTTCCTATGGGGGCTCATTGAATCCAGAAGAGTCTCAGCTTTTCCAGTCCGACCCGATTTCAGAATCAGAATCTTTCATTGTCAGTTTCTATTTCTTCTATTAGAAATGCTCATTAATCTTCATTAATCGTCTTAAAGCTCTGTGAAGATTTAATTTAAAGAAACTCCAAATAGTAAAACAGCTTCATAAAGAAACGTAAAAGAAGATTATAGAATATGGTAAATATGGAATATGAAAAGGTTTTCGACATCCATAAAACTGATGAATATTTCAAATCTCATGTGTAAGCAGTGAACAATGTGTTTGTATGTTTGCTCTGTATCACGGTTACTGATTAAAATGGATATTTGAGGGATTTTCTCTGAAGCTGAATAACTGCTTTTATCTCCAGGTATTTGAATATTAAAATCTGTGTAATAAGTTCTGCTTATATATTTGTTTATATTGACGTGGCTCTCGTCTTTTCACCAGAATCAGGAGGCGGTGGCGGCGGTGGCGGCGGTGGCGGCGGCGGTGGCGGTTTTGGAGGCGGAGGGCCAATGGGAATGGGAGGACTTTTCCAAGGAGGAGTGCCAAAATTACGCCCAGTTGGAGGTAAAAATAATTCACATTTTTGTCTTTATTTCTGAGGTTATTATGAGATATTGTTACCTGTGTTCAGGCTGCAGTGAGTCTCTTTATCACGGCTCCTGGAGTCCAACTCAGAATATCAGTCAGAGCATCTTTGATAAAACTCTCAGCAGTTTATTCAGCAAACAACAACTTTTCCTTCTTTTCCTCTGCGATCATTTTGTAGTTATAGAAATAAACAGTTCACACAGAGTGTTTTAAAGGCAACAAGCCATGAAAGTCCAGGATCATCAGAGGAGATCTGGACCTGAACGGGTTATATTCATCTTAATGAAGCTTTTCCTCTGTGATGGTAACGATGTGTTCAGGGTCGGAGCTGAGCAGCGAGGAACGAGGGATGTGAATTATGAATGAAAAGCTGGAACTCGCTTATTTTTAGAGGTATTAAATATTTACAGTTCGACAGAGAGACTGTGACCTTTGACCTGCTTACTGCAGCATTTAGAGAAGCTAAATCTATTGATTCTGTGATTTCTAAAAGGCTTTTTAGGGTCAAACTTTGAATAATTATTATCTGAATAAAAGTATAACTAATATAAAGTCAGAGATTTGTATCAAAGTTGTTATCACTTCAATAACTAATATATAACCATTATGAGCATTAATGGAATTCATCTTTTTATATTATGTAAATATATAAACTTATTTTTTTTTCAGTCACTTAAAAGAAAGAGAATTAATCTGCAACTATTTGGTTAATTGATCAATTATTTTAGTAATTTTGTGAGAAAAACATGCACAAAATGTTCCTAATCCTGCTTTTCAAATATGAAGATTTTTTTTAAATGTTAATTTTTTTTAAAGTTTTTTCATCTTTATATGATTGTGAAAAGTAGGAACTGTTTTGGGCTGTTGGTCGCATTAAATTAGAGATTTTTTACAAATTCACGATCCTTTCCATGCTGTAAAGGTGACCAATCAGGCTATCCAACATAATTCAACACCAGATAGTTTTATTAAACGGGAGAAATAATTGGCCGAATAACGTTTACAAACTTTTTTTGATGTTTTTTTTTGCGAACAGACTCACGTTTTTAATTAGAGCCAAGAAGATTCTTCTGTCCACCCATTTTTTAAAGCAAAAAGATGCTACAGATATGAGTTGTTTGCCGTGTTTTTGGTCAGTATGAAATCCGCTGATTTGATGGTCACCTTGCAAAAAATCTTTAAGAAAGACGCAACAGCTGATCAGGAATCTTC
>CAFUXE010000938.1:240065-264827 GCA_903364295.1 Serranus cabrilla
AATAATATCTTTAATATTCTCATTTAAACTTTTTTTCTGGATAAAAATCCTTTAGTGACTCAATATATTTGCTTATAAATATTAATTTTAAGCATCAATTCTCCTTGCACGAAGGATTAATTTGCTTGAAAGTAAAAATGTACTGACTATGATTTATATATAGATCACATTCAGTTATAGAAAGGGTTAATAATATTAATAATAATTAACAGAGCTTTATTGTTCAGGTTGGTAGATATTTGAAGTTAGAATCCAGAATTTCACCTAAAAACTGATTTAATTTTGATATGATGATTGACGTGATTAAATAATGTTTTTTAAGGAGAAAAGGGGAAAGTAAAAGGGGATAAAATAAGTTTAAATCAAGCAGAAAGTCACACGTTTACACACACACACACACTCACTGGCTGAGCTTCATGTCCAGGTACGTCACGTTGGCTCCGTCCTTCAGCTCCTCGTAGTTGCTCTCTGACCCCTGAGGGAGAGAAACACAGAGGAAAAAATACAGTATTAAAGCTTAAAATATGAAACGTTACTGCCAACAATTCCCAGTATAAGTGATGAAAGAATTTAACTAAGTTAATTAGTAATTTTTCAATCAAACCTGACTAAAACATTTAATGTTTTCAGCTTGTCGAATGTAAAACGAGTCCTAAAAGTGTCTTTTTCTCCTCTGAACTGACGCTGAATGATGTTAAGGTTTGGACTTTTTTCACATTTTTTACAAACCAAACGATCAATAAATAAAGACGATAAAAAGATTGATAAAATAAAGTTGCAGCCCTTTAAAAAATAGGAAAAAAAACATAGTTTGTGTATATAGTAATTAATAAGATACAGAAGGAACATTTTTCTGCACTTTAGGTGCCTGTTCCTGATTATTACTGGTGTAAATCACTAATTCCATCTTATTATATATCCGTTCTTTGGACTACGATATGATATTTACTAATATAAATCTGTCATGATATTTTAATTCAATTAAATTCAGGTGTTTGCAATCGATTTGAGATATCAACATCATTTAACACAATCAGTTACATTAATATCACCTGAAAAAAGCAACTTATATGATTTTAAAGTTTTATTACTGAGCTCTTTCAGACATTTACATGAAAAATAAATGTTCCTTTTCATAAAAACTAATTAATATGAAGTGGAAATTTTAAATATGTTTTACTCCACTGATTCGTCTTACAGTAAGTGGTATTGATACTTTTATCTAGATTAAGGATCTGAGCACTGACTGATGCCCCCGTGTGTCCTCGTACTGACCCAGATGGAGTCCACGATGCTCTCCGTCAGCGCTCTCTGGGCGTCCCAGCTGAGGATCTGGTGCTCCCAGCTGTCGTCCACCTCCCACTTACTCAGACTGGAGCTGGTCAGCGTGTACAGGCAGCTGGCCCCGCCCACCCACAGCACGCTGTGGAGCTGCAGCAGAGACACAGAGTCGGTTTGTCTGCAGTCAGGATGTCTGTACAGTTAAATCTGTGAGTGTGACTCACTGTGTCGCTGGCCGGCGGGGAGAGGATGCCGAACAGGCTGGAGACGCGGCGCCCGATGCCGGAGAGCACGCCCTGACCCTGCTGCAGCGCTCGGTACTGCAGCTTCCCCGACGGGTCCGGAGTCGCTCTCAGCAGGCGACCCTTCTCCGAGGACAAGACGAAGCTTCCACCCTGAGAGGAGAGAGAAAGGTCAGAGGTCTGAGTGATCACAGCTGGAGGTTCAACCTGTTTCCTGTTTGGTTTTTCTGAGTTTCTGCTCATAGATTACAAATATAAAAAGGGACTTGTGACAAAACAAAGAAAGGAGTTTTCTGTGTCTCTCTTTTAACCCTTCGCTGCAAAGCTCAGCTGGTCGAGACCCGTTTATGTTCTGAGTTTCAGCTCGAAATCGGCTAAAAAGCGTCTTTAAGTCACCAACTCCTTTGCAAACAGCATCTATCTGCAGTCAGTCTAATCATTTCAGCTGCAAAGTCATCAAACAAATCAGATTTTTTGCAGATTTACTCACATTGACAGCGACGGCGAAGTTGCAGAGATCTCCCACGTCCACGTCGGTCTCCGTGTAGTTCCCCTCCTGTGCCAGGCTGGGCCACAGGCGAGCCGTCCCCTCCACAGACACCGCCAGCACGGAGATGGACTGCACCGCCGCCGTCTCCAGCGGCGCGGCGGACGACAGCGCCACGAGGTCGGCCGTGTAGTTGTACTCACTGCTGGGCAGCTGCAGCTCCTTACACACCGACAGCTGCAGGAAAACACACACAGAGCTGGTGGATTAGCGTTGTGTTTCGCTATTTTGAAGCTTTTCGATGGTTTATCTTGAGCTGTACCTTGGCCACTGCAGTCTGGCAGATCTTCCAGATGATCAGTCTCTCTCCACAAACCATCCAGGCCCAGCCGCTCTCATTCACCTTCACCGAGATCTGGTCATCAGCTAGAGGGACGGACACGGACAGACATGTTCAATGACAAGACTGGAACAGGATGCAGCACTTTAAATAAACCCTGACAGACAGAAAAGGACATCAACCAGAACAGAAGAGAGCTTTTCTTTACCATCAGCCATCGTCAGCGCCTCCATCACTTTGACAGGCAGCGAGGAGCCGAACGTTTGCACATCGTAGTTGATCGAATCTGCAGCTGCGAGGCTCTGCACTCTGGTGGGTGTCGACCTGATGGAGAGGAAGATTTAGAGTTAAACTGAATCCTCAACACCAGCAGATAAATACTGGGCTGTTACTTTGTGGTGCTGTGGCTCAGATGGTAGAGCAGAAAGTTTGTTCTACGTCAGCAAACAGCAGCTAAAATATTTACATTTTTACAACATATAAAATACAGTGCAATCTAAATAAAAATGTAATGTTAAAATACAATATAGAAATAGTACTATATAATAAAACAGTAATGATCTCATCTAATCATGAGGCATATAAACAATTCATATTATGTTAAATATTGACCTGAAAAAGTACAATATTAAGTTATATATGTGGAAATAGTACCTCAAACACTACTTGAGTAGTTGTACTTAGTTACACCACCACTAAGTACAAGTAAACAGTCATAAAAAATGTAAAATATTCATGGAAAGTACAAGTACCGTAGAATTGTACTTTAGCACAGTAATGCTAATTGAGTAAATATATTTAATTTCACAGTTAAATAAAAACCAGAACATTATAACCTTCATGAAGGGGCAGTATTGGTGCATATGACTGCATTAGTTTTATGTAGGTGAGTCTAATAAACTAGCAGCTGCGTATAAAAACACAGAAACAGCAGCTGAACCGGCCCCGGTCAGAGTTTCCACTCACCGCGCCGACAGAGGCGTCCTCCGCGGGGAGAACAGCAGGCTGGTGGCCGCTCCGGAGACGCTCTTCCTCCCGGTGGTCCTGCCCTGCTGCCTGCGGCCGGAGCTCGGGGCGGAGCGGGGGGTAAACATGCCTGCTGTCTGACTGTCCGTGCCCCAAAAGTAGGCGCAAAAAGTAGAGAAATACGTCAAGATTTAACGGTGAAAATAAAAATATCAACACCGCGAAACCCCTCGCTGAATGATCCTCTCCAAACAGCGCGCGGTGCAGTCGCTTGAAATGTGCGTCATCAACGGGTCAGCGGAAAGCCCCGCCCACAGGGAGGCGGGACTTGTTTTGTTTTTGACAGTTTTTGACCCACATGTTTGTTTAGAAAGATGGCACTTCACTTAGTGATGGGAAGTCCGGTTCTTTTCAGAGATTCGGCTCTTTTGGGTCGGATCTTAATGGCTCTTCATTTAGTATCACTCAGTGCCTCTGTTTTACCTTAATTTATTCATTATGAATGGTTTGTATCTTAGTAAGCACATTTTCACTCTGTGTTTTCATAAAAGCCTTATCTTTATGCATTTTTTTGTTACAAAAAATACACAGTTACCATTATTTAACATATTAATCAAGCCATGAAACAACTCAGTTTTGCAAAACTGCTTCTTTTATCAGTTTTCACTAATTTCTTCACTTTTCCCAACGCTATGGGTTCAGTGTCATGGTTTTGATTCAAAAAAAGCAGAAGAGCAACAACATTTTTGTATATCTAATTAAATAAACAAACTCAAGATTTCCACCCAATGTTTAAATTGAAGTATATAAAAACAATTAAATGTGCAACAAGAACATGGACAGTAGATTTAAAAACTAAATTTTAAAATACAGCTACAAAAAATGAAAAAAAAAAAAACTAAGCTGATTCAACATGCAGCGTTCATGTGATCCCACCCAACTACCTTTTATTCCAGACTAAACAACACGCATCTCTTTTCTCTGTATTTTCACCACAACTCTGCATCGAGATACACCAAATAATTACTTCAAAAAGTAACATTGTTCGTTCACTACAAAGAATCAGCTCTTACAGCCGGCTCGTTCGCGAACACATCCCTACTCTATATATGATGGACTTTGGACAGTTTGGACCAGCTAACGGCGCTGCCGGTCTTTACCCACCGAGATGGCAATTTTAAATTTTAGTTTGAGCTGGACTGCTATTTTTGTGCTCTTTCTGGTTTTCATAGCGTCTCTTGGGTACTGCTTATATATTAAATACATTCATATGAAATATGACCACATTCCTGGGCCACCGAGAGACAGTTTCCTCCTCGGACATTCACCAACGTTGATTGGGACAATGAGAAAGGGTGACATCATTTACGACAAGTTTCTGGAATGGACAGAGAGTTATGGGCCTGTTGTCAGGGTGAATGTGCTGCATTATGTTTTTGTGCTTGTGACCTGCCCAGAAGCAACCAAGGAAATCCTGATGTCGCCGAAGTATCACAAAGATAAATTCTCATACGACAAAATCGCCCACCTGTTTGGTCAAAGATTCGTCGGTTCTGGCTTGTTAACAGCACGCGACCACGACCTCTGGTACAAACATCGCCGCATCATGGACCCTGCGTTCAGCAGCTTATATCTGAGAGGTCTAATCGGCACCTTCAATGAGAGGGCAGAGAGACTGATGGCTAAACTTACAGATATCGCCGATAACAAAATGGAGACCAGCATGCTCAAACTAGTCAACTTTGTTACCCTTGATGTTATTGCAAAGGTTGCTTTTGGTGTGGATTTAGACCAGCAGAAGAACCAATCACTTTTCCCCAAGGCCATTGAAACATGTCTGAGAGGGATGAGGTACAGTTTCAAAGACAACTTTTTTGAGTTGAACCCAAAGAACCGACCATTTATAAAGGAAGTCAGAGAAGCTTGCCGCCTGCTGCGCACAACTGGAGCTCAGTGGATTCATGACAGAAAGACGGCGATGCAAAATGGGGACGAGGTGCCCAAGGACATCCTGACACGGATCATCAGAACAGCTGGCAAAGAGGAAAGCATGACTGAAGAAGATGAAGAGGTCATGTTGGACAATTTTGTGACGTTTTTCATTGCGGGGCAAGAAACAACAGCCAACCAACTGGCTTTTTGCATCATGGAGCTTGGAAGACATCCTGACATGCTGGAGAAAGTGAAGAAAGAAGTGGAAGATGTCATCGGGATGAAACAGGAAATCAGTTATGATCATCTGGGGAAGCTGAGCTACCTCTCACAGGTGCTGAAGGAGACTCTGAGGATTTACCCTCCCGTCCCAGGCACGTCTCGGGATGTACTGGAAGACATGGTGGTTAATGGTGTCCACATACCTGGAGGGGTCTGTTATATGTTTCTGTCCTATGTGACTGGGAGGATGGAAAAATTCTTTAAGGATCCACTTAAATTCGATCCAGAAAGATTTAACCCAGATGCTCCCAAGCCTTATTACTGCTACTTCCCCTTCGCCCTCGGTCCACGCGCATGTCTGGGACAGAACTTTGCTCAGATGGAGGCTAAAGTGGTGATGGCCAAGCTGATCCAGAGGTTTGACTTCACTCTTGTGCCGGGACAGACCTTTGACCTCCTGGACACTGGGTCACTCAGGCCGAAGGGTGGAGTGATGTGCTCCATTAGACACAGGGAGAGCTAAAAAAAAAAAGATGCTGTACCACATAACAGAGCAAGAAACCATCATGGTCCTTGTGGTGAAATTGGGTTGACTTTGTTTGTAAAGAGATTGTATCAGTGTTGCTTGTTCTAACAATGTATCCACATGCAGCTATGATGACGATTGTTAATACTTAACAATAATGAGGATATGGGGAAACAAATGAACTGCTTTTTGACTTATTTGCACTTGCTGGAACTACAGTTTACCTCTGTAACTGCTCTTCCATACTCACTGAGCTTCTAACGCCAATATAAAATTGCTGAATTTACAATTTTTACACGAATGAAAATAAACCTTAGAGGAAAATAACCAGCAATTTTTTACACATTTCTTGCACTAGAAATAACTATTTGTTTTGTCTTGCTTTGCACTAATAAACTGATGAATAATTAAAAAAAACATATTATGAAGATAATTTTTATTGCCTAGCAGGTTTTCACATACAAGGCATTTGCTGTGGTGTGTTGGTGCAAATAAAACAAACAAGGTAATAAAAATATAGATATAGAATAAGGCAAGTACTACAGTCAAAAAGAGCAGCCTAAATAGAAAATATTATGAAAATAAAAAATCAAGGTACAAAAAATATTTCAAAATATATACAAATAATTTTAAAAAATGCAATGCAATTAAATATGATCTCATCTCATCCGCTAGAGCTTATTTCCCTTCATTTATAAATGGAGTTTGGTTAAAATTCCGTTGCGCTGGAAAAGTCCGTTCCAGACATAAATAGTAAACCGTCGATACATTCACCCTCGCGCTGATAAGGGAGAGCAAGGAGGACGAGTCGAATACCGATAGTTGTGGATGAAAGCCGCGAGCTAGCAGGCTAGCTAGCTAACTAACGTAGCCTGGTTTGATGGAGGCTGACCGGGGGGCGGAAAACCACGATGGAGCGGCAACGACCGGCAGCTGCGTAGCTTCAACTGGGGACCGAGTTGCGTTAAAACATCGCCAGCTTGCACACAGTAACTGAGCACGGAGAGGGACAGCACGATATGCAGTGAGTACCGATTTTACAACCGGCGGCGGATCAATCCCGCTAAAAGTGTGGAGCAGCCGGGCCCGCTGCCACTAGCATCTGAGTTAGCCGGTTAGCTCTGTCCAGGCATCCTCTAATGTGGGAACCAGCCGGCTTTTAGACCGGATTAACGCGTTAATAATGCGTTGTTTTAGGCTTCCGCATTAATTTAAAGCTAACATATATACGTAGACTACCATCAAATGTGTATATATAATACTTACTGTCTTAGTAAACACATTAGCTCGCTTCGTTGCTAGCTAATTAGCTAAAGGTAGGATGCTCAGGCAGGTCTAACTAATACTGTCATGGAGATGATAAACCGGATTAAAAGCACTGCAAAGTGATGTTTCACCAGCTTTTTTAAAACGGACATGTCTCAGTTCAAAATTGTGTTTTAAAACAAAACTTCGTGTTATTAGATGACTTGCTAACACTACACTTCCTAGTGATGAAGTCTCATCTGTCACTGGGTTTATATCATTGCATGAATATCTATCATCTGTCATTAACCCTCTGAACCCCAATAAGTCGTTTCAGGCCTCATTTTACATTTTACTCACTGTGGCCATGTATTTCACTGCAGTATTCAAAATCTATATAAATCTTTAAGTCCTGCAGCTCTATGAAATCAACACACTAATGGCAAGAAGTGGGAACAACTAAAAAATGTCTTTTATGCCGTTTCTGTAATATCTATATATATTTATATCTATATCTATATATGTTTGTTTTTTATAATGAATAAAATTGGATTTATATATAAAACACTTCCAAGTGCCCACAAGTGTCATGCATATTGAACAGTCTCACTTGTCCGAGCCGTTTCTCTGAAATGTCTCAGATTTTTGACACAGTTTCTGTCTCTTTCTTCAGGTCATGAAGCGGGTTCGCACTGAGCAGATCCAGTATGCAGTGACTCAGTACCTTAAGCGGAGGCAGTATGTGGACACTGACGGCTCCCTGAAAGGTGCCAAGCTTTTTCAGTCATCTGAGGAGATGGCTGCGAGCCTCACAGGTGAGCAAACTGCAACAAACATGAAGATGATGTACATAAACACCGATACCAATAGATGCAGAGATGTCTGTGATAGGACCGATTAAAACCTGACTCCCATTATTCAGTATGATGTGTTATTATAAAGTAAAGGCCCTTTTCCTCCTTCTCTGAGCAGTGCAGACAGAGTCGGGATGTGCCAACATCGTCTCTGCTGCACCCTGCCAGTCCGACCCTCAGCAGTATGAGGCTCAGTACTCGAGGCTGCGCTCCTTCCTGTCAGGTATCACGTCTACACTCCTGCTGCACGTTCTTCTTTTTATAGAAAATAGCATCCACCAAATCTTCTTAAGTCCGTTCTTGATGCAATGCTTACAATACTTTTAATTTCTCATTATTCAGAAACCGAGATATCCTGGGCGAAGGAGGTGAGCAGCGTCCTCTATCCGCTCTTCGTCTACCTCCACCTGGACATGGTGCACTGCGGCCTGAAGGGGGCAGTAGATGGTTTTTACAGTCGTTTCCACAGCGCCTTTCTCCAGGACAGCGAGCAGCGCGCCATCATCGAGCAGCTTCGCCACGTTCTCACCGCTCAGGATGTTGCAGCCAACCCCAAACTGAGTGCCTTCCTGGAGCACAAGTATGTCGTTCACCTGACGGAGCCGGCCCACAGCTACCTGCTGCGCTACCTGCAGAGTGAGGACAACAGCGCCCTCTGCAGGGCCCTCAGCACACACCTGCAGGTGGAGGTCACCGCCTCGAGGCGCACAGACTACCAGCTGTATGGAGCCGCCGGTGGGGCGACCGCCGCCCCAAACTCCACCTCCTCCTGGGCGGGAGTGGACGGGGCGGAGGGCGGGGAGGGAGTGGAGGTCCCTGCAGGGATCCCACAGAGCGAGGCGGCCCTGGAGGCTCTGCAGGACTGTATAAAGAAAGTCCGGGAGGGCCCCCCCACGCTCACCACCGTGTGTTTTTACGCCTTTCACCACACGGAGCAGATGTTGAACACCGCCGAGGTCTCTGCTGACAGCCGGCTCCTCGCCGCCGGCTTCGACAGCTCCACCGTGAAACTGTGGAGCCTCCGAGCCAGAAAGCTGAAAGCCAAACCGCACCAGGCTGACGTGTCGCACATCCACCTGGCCTGCGACGTTCTGGAGGAGGAAGTGAGTGAAGAGATAAAAACTCAGATGGCTTCGATGCATTTTAATCATCGGTTTTTGCACTTTGTGTTATGCAGAGTGTAATAGGTTTATACAGGCTTTTTCTCAAAGTCAAATACATTTCTCAAACCTATAAAGTGTTGAAGTTTCCAGAGCTCACAGTGATGTCTTCAAATGGCCAGTTTAGTCTAAAATGTAGTTAAAAGCCCCAAAGATATGAAATTTACAGTGAATAAAACAGCAAAAAGAAGCAAATACTCATGTTTGAAAAGCTTCAAACATTTAACTGATAATTGTTGCACTCCTCATTAGAGATGCAGCTAAAGATTTATTTTGTCAATCTATTCATTGATTTGTTAATTTACTTTAATAATTTTCTTTATTTGTAAAAGTCTAAAATTATAATATAATTTAGTTTGATCAGCAGCAATGTTTCTGTTTAATATAAGTCGATTTTAAATAAAAATAAGTAGAAATCTACAAAAAATTTTAACAAATAAGAGCTGAAATGTTTAGTCAACTACTAAACTTGCCGGTTGACAAAAAATTAATCTGCAACAATTTTAATATTGACATTTTTCTCAGTTTTCTGATGTTTTTTAGACAAAACGAGTGAGAAAATAATGAACAGATTAATGGATAATGAATATACTATAGTAGTATATTATACTTTGACACTTAACTTTAACTTAAACCAAATAAGAGAGAGTTGAAGGTGCAGACAGGTGATGTCCGATGTCCCGTGTGTTTCTCCTCAGGTGGACGAAGAGGACGGCTCCGGCAGCGAGATAAAGACGCTGCGAGGTCACAGCGGCCCCGTGTTTCGCACGGCGTTCCTGACGGACAGCTCCGGGCTGCTGTCCTGCTCCGAGGACACGACCATCCGCTACTGGGACCTGGGCAGCTTCACCAACACGGCGCTCTACCAGGGCCACGTGTACCCGGTGTGGGACGTGGACGTCAGCCCCTGCAGCCTTTACTTCGCCAGCGGCTCCCACGACCGCACCGCTCGCCTCTGGACGTTCTCTCGCACTTACCCGCTGCGGCTGTACGCCGGGCACCTCTCCGACGTCGACTGTGTCAAATTCCACCCAAACTCCAACTACCTGGCCACGGGGTCGACAGATAAGACTGTCCGTCTGTGGAGCACCCAGCAGGGGGCGTCGGTGCGTCTCTTCACTGGTCACCGCGGCCCCGTGCTGTCCCTCGCTTTCTCGCCAAACGGGAAGTACTTGGCGTCGGCCGGCGAGGACCAGAGGGTGAAGCTTTGGGATTTGGCTTCAGGCACGTTGTTCAAAGACCTGCGGGGACACACGGACAGCGTCACCAGCCTGTCCTTCAGCCCGGACAGCAGCCTGGTGGCGTCGTCATCTATAGACAACTCAGTCCGGGTGTGGGACATCCGGAACTCGCACGGCGGGACGCCGGCGGACGGCTCGTCCAGCGAGCTGGTGGGAATGTACACTGGGAACACGAGCAACGTGCTGAACGTCCAGTTCATGGCCTGCAACCTGCTGCTGGTGACGGGGACGGCTCAGGAGAAGGCGGAGCCGTGACCCGGCGCTCCCGTCTGGAACGTCTCCAGATGTTTGTTTGACGAAGTGGTCGCCGGTTTTCGTCCCCGAGCTGCTGAGAGGTTAAAGGTCACCCCCCCTGCACAGGACTTTTCCTCAACAGTTCTTGGCATAGAAAAGAAAAAAGCATCTTTATTTGTAATCCAGGACTCTCCTCGTCCTCACACAGACGTAGACACGTTACCGTTTATCCTTGGTGGTATTTTTCTATTTACCAAAGCGTCTTCACTAGCTGTCAGTATTAAAGTGTTCTTCCATTTCTCTCTGGGTTTGTCTCCGAGTTGGCCTACTGAAGGTTTTGAGTAATAAAAGGTGTAAGTAGCCTTGTTGAGGATATTTCTAAGAAACAAAGGCTGTTATTTTTCGCACTAATCTGTGAGCGGCGTGAGTCGTGCAATGCTTCAAAAGTGTAAATAAACTGTATTTTTGTAATATTCTGGCTGCCGTGAGCTGCCACCAGGTTGTGCTTAATGAGGGCTAAAAATATACTGACTTAGAAGCTGATTTCATACACTCAGAGTGTGATTGAGTTTTTTTATATAGTTATTTTGGATATTTCATTTGTAAATTCAGCCTGGAGTTTGTCCTTTATGTTTGTCAGTAAACTTTTGTTCCCTCCTGTAGCCCCAAAAACACGGAATAAATAACAGAATCTATTTGAATTAATGCTCCAGTCGGCTCCTTTTTCTTGGTTTTGTTGTCTCGTATCGAGCTGGTTTGAGTGTCTTTTGTTATGTGTGTAAAACACCCTGATACTGATGTTGTTAAACCTGATGCACCAGACTGGATGGACAGGACACGCTTCACTGAGACTTTAAAGAGATAGTTCGGATGTCTTGAAGTGTCGCTGGATGAGGTATTTATTCCTCGTCTTGTATTATCTAACAGTCGACGGCAGGTTTCACCACTTTACCTGCATTCAAGCAGCTTTTCTGCTGTGGAACTGAAGCCGTTATCTTCAAGCCACCAGACTCCTCTGATAAAAACAGTAATTTTACTGATACAACATGATGTTTGGACGCTTGCTTCAGTCGCCTGAGTGTTATTTTGTGTCTTTGGTGTCCTAAAGGATTAGTTTGCATTCACCAAAGTCACACAATAACCCAAATAAACTAACTACTCAAGGCAGCGGTGGACAAGCAACGCCTGTGTTCTGTGAAGTAAAAATGACTGTTTTTGTCAATGGAGTTTGGTGACTTTGAATCAGGATTTTCAAGCGAATATATATAATCCTAAAATGTGCTTTTGTTCTTGTTTTTAAGTCAAATGAATGCACAGCTTTTACTCCTAATTATAATGTAGTTAATCTAATGCTGTTCTATTGCTTTTCTGTCCCTAATTAGCCATTTATTTCTAATTCAGGTTGCATAGCATCCAAAAAAAGTGCTTATGCATGCAAATTTCAGGGATTTTTGTGTCCAAAAGGGGCAAACAAACCCTCAGGAATCATAATCTCTCTGCACAACATAAACTGATGTTTTGCACTTCACTAGTCTTTGCATTCAAGTCCTAAACAAGTCGGATTTCTTTGTTATTTTGCTCAAAAAGATGCAAGTAGCTGCACTTTCATAGCGAGGTCTCAGGTCAAAAGGCTCAAGTTCAAGTCAGCGGTGTTGAAGTCGTGTTGCAGAGCTTTTTTGGTTTTGTCGAGTCAAAGGTAATGAATGAACTTTGTGTCTGACTGGCGTCCACACCTCTCCCCTCAAGTTATGTAAAGAATCCAGTGAGTGTGCAGCAGGAATGCTGCAGGATGTCGGAGGACGAGGACAGAGTCTCTGATGGTGGCACACCCCGACACACAGACACACACAGGCCATAACTGTCCCCTGTGTCTGAGACAGGACGATGTTAAAGGTCTCCATGTCCTCTATAGGAGGAGGATGTTCATCTCCGTTGTATTTACATCTATTGTTTCATCTCTTTGGGGTCACTTTGCATCTGTCTAGTCTATTTTGCATCTTTGTGGTTGTTTTCTGTCTTTTTTGTGTCTGTTTTCTTGTCATTTTGCATCTCAAAGTCGTAATTTTGCTTCTCTTTCAGGTCTTTTGCGTGTCTGCAGTATTTTTCTATCCGTTTTCTTGTCATTTTGCATCTCCGTGTCATGATTTTGCTTCTCTCTAGTTATTTGGTTTTGTTGTGTGTCTTTGGGGTATTTTTGTGTCCACTTTTTGTGTATTTCTGGTCATTTTCCATCTCTTTGGGGTATTTTTGTATCAGTTTTCATCATTTTTATGTCTCCCTGTTGTTGGGTTACGTCTCCTCGGGGTGTTTTTGTATCTTTTTCTCAATCATTTTTCATCTCTTTGTGGCTTTTTGCACGTCCTTGTCGTTATGTTGTGTATCTTTCTGGCCTTTTTGTATCTTTAGTCATTTTGTGTCTCTTTGGGATATTTTGTTTTCCGTCTGTTGACATTTTTGTATCTTTTTATGTTTGTTTTTCGTCTCTAGTCTTTCTTCCTTTTGTCCTGTTCTGTTTTTATTTAGCATCTTTGTGCTGGTTGTGCATCATCCCAGTGGGTTGTTTTGTCTCCTTGTGGTCGTATTGCATCTCTTGGGGTATTTATTTGTCTCTCTGTAGTCATTTTACATCCATGTGTTGCATCTCTGGTCATCTTTCTCTCTTTGTGATCATAGACTCCTTTAAAAAGCCATCAAGACATCCAGTCTCTGGTAGAAATGTGAAGCTAACATGATTATTTTGTAGCATTGGCTCACAGCTGAGGGTCATAAGATGATTTCAAAGTAGAAATGCATGTTTGTGTTACATTTTATTGTGACACTGACACATTTTAGAGCTCCAGTCATTGTGACACGCATGTGTTTGGACTCAGAGATCATGCCAACCTTCTCTCTCTGCAGAACCTCCCAGCATGCAACTCTTCTGTCTTTCTTTACGTGCACCAAAAGTTTCCATCCAGAGATGCACATTAGAATGAAAACACCACTTCGAGCTATTTAATTGATCTGCTGCCAAACCATCAGGAATTAATTCTTACAGATTCCTGCAGGCCAAGCCCAGAGAGAGAGAGAGAGAGAGAGAGATAAGATAGAGAGAGAGAGAGAGAGAGTCAGCGGGGCGAGGCTCCACGCCACAGGAGGACAAACCAGTTTGTGTGGAGGGTGTGTACCTGTGTGTACCTGACAGCCCTACCGCCCCGACAGGCTGCATCAGACACACACACAGCAGGAGACTCGCTCCATCACACACCACCTCTTCTCCTTCTCCTTCCTCCTCCGTCGCTCTCTGGGGTGAAGATGCCGCTCCAGTCCACGCTGTCTGGCCGCGGCGCCAACAAGGCCCTGGACACGCAGGCAGACGGGAAGTCCTTCGAGCAGCTGAGGCAGGAGTGTCTGCAGCAGGGCGTCCTGTTCGAGGACCCAGACTTCCCCGCAGAGGACTCCTCGCTCTACTACAGCCAGAGCGTCCCCGTCAACATCGAGTGGAAGAGGCCAAAGGTATGTAGGCACACAGCACATGTTGATTTGGTGGAAAGTGTCAGCCAGAGATTTGATGTAAAGAGTCCAGATTTGTGTCCTAAACTCAAGATGTTGAATGAATGAAATGTTTTGGTTGTTAAACTCCTGAGAGGTTTTATGATGGCTCAGCACTAAATCATAAAAAGGGCTTCTTATCTGTTGAAATAGGCACTTTAATAACTGTAAAACTGTTTCAAAACAACCTGATGAATGAAACTGGTTGTTGGCAGCAACACAGAGGAATCAGGCATTACAGATCTAATGATACTTAATAAAAGAAACTGTTTAAAGTTATTGCTTTAATATAAAAAAAGGGGAATTAAAGATTTATCCAGCCGTAGCTGCTGAACCAGTTCTGCAGGAAAACAGTGTAAATAGAGTGAAGTGCAGGAGCGGAGCAGACTTTAAACCCACACGCCTCCACGTTATCTGCAGCTGCTCACAGGTCCAGCCCAGATGTTTGGTTTCTGTCTGATCAGCTGTAAATGAAACATCTGTGGAAGTTTTATGAGTTTATTCATGAGGTTTTTGTCTCTGGTGTCACTTCAGATTCTACATAAACTGTTATTGTTTGATTACCTGTTAACACACAGAGTGGAAAACTGTTCGTTACATTTCTCTCTTGGGCGTTCCTTCAGAGTAAATGCTTCAGCTGCCTTCACAGAGTGTGTGTGTGTGTGTGTGTGTGTGTGTGTCTGTGTTTCACTGACTGGGATTTCAGGCTGATTAATATGCCTGGAATGTGAACACACCTATTAAAGGCACCTGTGTCACCTCTCAACTGTCATTTGTATTCTTTTTCTTCTTAAATAAACCAACCTGTTCCTTTCCGGTTCCTCCACAGGAAATCTGCCAGAACCCGAAGTTCATCGTCGGCGACGCCGACAGGACGGACATCTGCCAGGGACAGCTGGGTCGGTGACGCTTAGTGTCTTTTTTAGATTATTTTTAATTAATGGTGTTCATACAATGACAGAAGTATAAAGTTAGAGATAAATCATGTCTTTTTTTTTCTTTTTTTATTAGTGTCTTATAGTGTGTAGCTTATATATGCAAGGTAAACAAAAAGCATGAGAAAAAATTATAATAAATGAATAAATTAAATAAATGAAAAAAATAATAATAATGATAAAAACAATGTAAAAATATTTAAATAAATAAATAAATAATCCTTAATAAAAAAGTATATATAATCATAAAAAATAAATAATAGAATAAAAAAGTTAAACTAAATTAATTAGTCAGGTGGTAGTCTATGAAAAAGTCCCATTTCTGATCACATTTACAGAAATCACCCTGAAACTTCCCCAGTTTGTTATTTACATTAAGACAATATTCTTTTGCAATACAAGTTTCCTGATATGTTATGTTTAGATATGCAAATGAGGCGTAGACTCATGAAATATGCACTGATTTGCATATATTTCCAGGACAGACATCCTAACATTAGATAAATTAAATTTCAAAGTTCTTATTTTGTTGTGTTGATATATTTGATTTAACATTTAAAAATCTATTCTAATCCTGTTTTCAGGAACATAATGTTGTATAAATCAGGGTTTGAATGATATAGACAAACCTTCATAATAATAAAAAATAATAAAACATTTAGAATAAAGTGGTAGGATGTGACGTCTTGAAGTGAAAGCCAATATTTCTAAAGTTAACCAAAGGACTCCAGATGTAGCTGTAGAGACGTTCAGATTTATGTGGTTTTGTATCTTTCTTCATGCTCACTCATTTACCCATGATGCACCTGTTTTCCGGCCTCAGGAGACTGCTGGCTCCTGGCAGCCATCGCCTCCTTGACCCTTAAAAAAGAAACGCTGGCCCGAGTCGTCCCCCACGACCAGGACTTCGACCGCAGATACGCCGGCATCTTCCACTTCCAGGTACTTTTTTTAAACATCTCTTGTTTTAAATAACAACACAGTAATAAAGCATAAACCAAGTTCAATTTCTCTGATGAATTATTCTTTAAAATTGGAATAAAACTCTCTACATCTTCTACATATTGAACCGTGTCTGCATCCTCTCCTGTCCTCTCCCCTCGGCTCTGTGTAAACAGATTTTCAGTGAATATTTGTCATAAGGAAACAAAAAATATATATATTTTATTATTAAACAGTTAAAAAATATGAAATATGAACCTACTCCCTCTCATCCCTCCTGGGAGATAAAACAAACAAACAATAGTTACAATAATGACAAGAAAAAGATTTTTAAAAATTGTAAATTAACATTACGTTTACAAATAGGTTTCTATGGTCATCTCTTTATTTAAAAAATGATTTTTTCTTTATGGTAAATCATCACTTTACGTGTCATTTCAAAATATTTTGCATTTTTTAGGCATAAAGTCAAAATGTTGCTCCCAGCGAAACGTTTTGTCGACACATAAAAACAGGATTGGGAGACTTGTGTGTCCGTATCTCTGCAGTAATGATTAATTTAACGCTGTAATCCTGTTTGTCCTTCAGTTCTGGCAGCACAACAAATGGCTGGACGTCGTCGTGGACGACCGGCTGCCGACGGTGAGAAACAACCTCATCCTGCTTCACTCGGCCTCCAACAACGAGTTCTGGAGCGCCCTGCTGGAGAAAGCCTACGCCAAGTGAGAAGAACCTCGTTTTATAATCAGATCTGCTGAAATGTGAAGAAATGTGAAAGTTCTGTTCATCACAGACACAGAAACCAAGTTTTTGATGGAACAAATGCACTTCTTCATAGTGTTTTATTCATAGTGTGACACTCGTAATGTGCTTAGAAGACCTGAGCTTCCATGTGCAAACTGCTCTCTAACAGTGATTCTCAACTGGTGGGTCGGGACCCAAAAGTGGGTCGCGGACCCCTTTTCAGTCGGCCATGGGCCTTTTGCCTGCATGGCAAAAAAATCCTGTGGTTTTATTAGCTTGTTTTCAAATGCTGATGGCGGAAATTTGAGTCTTTTTGAAACGACTTCTTGATAGTCGGACTTTTTTATTTCACGTCTGTGCAGCTGTTGAGTCTGTGAAAAAAGGCTGAAGTTACTGACTTTTTGTGTGTGTTGTGTTACCTTGTGTCCCTAAGATGCACTTTTAGTGTTTTAATGAAGATGCAGCTAGTTGAGTGTTAAAGGGAATATTTCCCTTTATCATTAAACTGTGATGTTGGAAACTATCTCAGGCTCAAACTGCTCCATCTCTTCATTAGATGCATTCTGAGAAGGTGAAATTTTCCTCGATTTGGGTCGCGGTTTGGTCCCACTCTAACCCACTCTGTGACGTGTTTCTGTCAGGCTGCACGGCAGCTACGAGTCCCTGAAGGGCGGCAGCACCATGGAGGCCATGGAGGATTTCACCGGCGGCGTCGGGGAAATATACGAAACCAAGAAAGCTCCAAGCAACCTGTTCTCCATCATGAAGAAGGCGCTGGACAGAGGCTCCATGATGGGATGCTCCATTGATGTAAACACTCTTTTTATATTTATTGTCTTCCTCTCCTCATGTGAGATGTTTCCTTTAATCTTCTGGTGTTTTACTTTCCTGCAGATCTCCAGCTCTGCAGAGTCTGAGGCCAAGACGAGCAGCGGCCTGGTGAAGGGACACGCGTACTCCATCACCGGCCTGGAGGAGGTGAGACTCCACTCAGGTTTCATGAGGCTCGGTTTTATTTAGTGAAACTGCTGCTGCACAAAGAAGCTCAAACACAGAAGAACAAAGTTCATTTAAACTCCACTTTGCATGTAAAAGCATGCATTAAAATGTGCACATTTTTTTTAAAATGCTGCTGCAAACGTTTGTGTTTAAACAAACACAGTTCAAGGAAATACAAATAAACCAAAGTTGTGTTTATTTAAGCTGTCAAACTAAATCAGAGTTAAAGGTGAAAACAATCCAAACCAAAAATGTACATTTAGTTCATCTTATAAAATAACGATAAGTCAGATAAATTAAACATAAAAAATTTGTAAACATAAACAAACTTCCACCCTATCTGATGGCTGAGAATCTTAGTGTTTTCATTTATTTATTTTCTTCACTCTGTACTCGAGCTGCTGCAACATTAAACAACAAATAACATTAAAAATGAATAAAGGAATATCTTATCTGAACGATGCAAACATTGAATCCAACCGTGTGGTTTCAGGTGACCGTCAGAGGCAGGAAGGTGCAGCTGATCCGGGTCAGGAACCCCTGGGGTCAGGTGGAGTGGAACGGGCCCTGGAGCGACAAGTGAGCAACTCAAATCTGTAAAAATATAAATCACATGTGAAGAAACATAGAAAGTATTTCCATGAGACAATGGGAACAGCATTCAAGTTTCTTGGAGAGAAACAGAAACAGAAACATCACGTCTGAGAATCTTTCTGTCTGCAGCACGTTTTTGTTGTTTTGTGTCTCTTTGTAGTTGTTTTTTGCATCTCTGTCGCTGTTTTCAGTCTACTTTGTGGTTGTTTTGTGTCTATTGTGGCTCCTTGTGGTCCTTTTTATTGTGTGTTTGTGTCTATTATCTGTATTTTCATTACATTGTTGTTTTGCATCCCAGTAGTCATCAGTTTTTTTTCCTCACCTTTTTGTCTTTCTGCATCTCTGTCGCTGTTTACAGTCTATTTTGTGGTTGTTTTGTGTCTCTTTGTAGTTGTTTCTTGTATTTATCTTTGTGTTGGTTTTTAATCTTTACTGATTATTTGTTGTGTCTTTAGTTTTGTATCCCTGTAGTCGTTTCATATCCCTCTGTGGAGCTTTATTCTTTTGCATCTCTTTGGTCGTTATGCCTCTCTGTCGCTGTTTTCAGTCTATTTTGTGGTTGTTTTCTGTCTTTTGTGGTTGTTTTCTGCATTTTTGTGGCTCCTTGTGGTCCTTTTTATTGTGTGTTTGTGTTGTTCTGTGTCTATTTGTCTGTATTTTTTTATCACATTGCTGTTTTGCTTCCCAGTAGTCTTTTTTTTGTTGTTGTTGCTGCCTTTTGTCGTGCATCTCTGTCGCTGTTTTCAGTTTACTTTGTGGTTGTTTTGTGTCTTTTTGTGTCTCTTAATTACCCTTTTTTGTTTTTTGTGTTGCTCTGTTTCTATTTGTCTGTAGTTGTTTTGCAGCTTACATCTCTTTGTGGGGAATTTGTGTCTCTAAACAGCAGTTTTTCGTATTTCATTTCTGTAGTTTTTCCATCTTTTTGTTGTTTTTCATCCTTTCAGTCGTTTTCCATCACTGTAGTTGTTTTGTGGTCTTTTTTGTCTTTACGTTGCCTTTATTCTTTGTCTCTTTGTAGTTTTACATATCTGTGTGGTTGTTTTAGTCATTTTGTGTTGCAGTTCTGTATCTTTTTGAAGTTGTTTGTGTCTCTCTGTTGTCATTTTCTATCACAGTGTTTGTTTAGTGTCTCTCTTTAGTCTTTTTGTGTTATTCTATGTCTTTTTTAGTGGTTTTTGTCACTTTGTGTTTGTAGTTTTGTATCTTAATGTCGTTGTTTTACATTTCTTTGTGGTTTCTTTGTGGTCTTGCCTCCACTAGTGGCATTTTACATTTCTGTTTCAATGGTAATGTCTCCTGACACATGAGCGTACCTGGTGATTAGATGAAACAGGAATACCGTGTAATTATGAACCTCTTATATCAGTGTTAAAATTCCAGCAGTGCTCCCAAACAGGTTTTATGTGTGGAAGAAGAAGAAACAATGCATGAGTTGGTGTTCTGGCTTCTCTCTGGTTTCTGCAGGTTTTTCTACAGGCTGTAACAGATTATTTGGTCTCGTGTCTGTTTCAGGTCCAGAGAGTGGAATTATGTTGACGCAGCAGACAAAAATCGCATCCTGCAGAATTCAGATGACGGAGAATTCTGGTGAGTTCATGTGATGAACGTGGTCCAAATGACAGATTGTTAAAGTGTTATTAAAACCTCTGTTTAGAGATCTGAACGCAGTCACTCGTTGACCCATTTCCATGGAAATGTCAACATTAAAGAAACTGGAGCTCATTTCCCTGCAGAGTTGGACAGTGTGCAGCATTGTCTCCCTAAAGTTGAAGCTTCCTAACAGATGATTTCAGTTGTTCCTTGAAAGCAACATATCCTGCCAACCCCCCAGGGTGGCTCACTTCAACAATGTTTTGTCCTTTTTGTTAAAAAAATAAAGGTCAATTTCACATCTTTGCAAGCAGAACTGCTGCAGAACATCCAAGTGGCAGATTAAACCGCTAAATAGTGCATCAATTTCCAACGTAAAGCCAGAAACTCAGTCATTCAGTGCTCTTGATCAGATGAGAAGAAAAGCTCCGGTGCAGAATGACTTCTTCCTCATTAAATTTTACAACTTCTCCATCCAGACTACATGAATCATCTGCAAAATGCATTTAAAAATCACCTCATTAAGACATGTTTCAGTTCGGCTTTATGTTGAAGTCTTTTGCACGTTGTTCTACTCTGTAGTGATGTTTTTTGAGCATGAAGGAGACAAAACTGCACGTTCTGTGTTTTTGGAGATGAGATTTGTTGTATTTGTGACACCAGGATGGAGTTTGACGACTTCAAGCAGAATTACGACAAGGTGGAGATCTGCAACATGACTCCAGATTCCCTGACCGACAACACAAAGCGTCACTGGGAGGTCAGCATGTTCGAGGGGAACTGGATCCGCGGCTCCACCGCTGGAGGCTGCAGGAACTACGTCGGTGAGAGAGAAAATGAAACATTCAACTCCACTTTACTGCAGATTTTTATAGGATAGTTTAGTGTTTTTGTCCCAAACTTCCCTCTAAACATGCTAATCTTCTATGCACAGACACGTTTTGGACCAACCCGCAGTTCAAGCTGCAGCTGGAGGACGCCGACGATGACGACGACGTGTGCAGCGTAGTGATCGCTCTGATGCAGAAGAACAGACGGAGGCTGAGGAAGGAAGGCATGGACCTGGAGACCATCGGCTTCGCAGTGTACGAGGTCAGAAACACAACTTGTTCTTTATAAAAAGTAAAGTTTAAAGTGCAACGAGGTTTAAAATCTACTTTAAAGAGTTTTTCCTGGTAGTGAAGAACAACCTTTGGGACTTCATGTCATATTTAACTATTTATATGCCTTGAACTTGACTAAAATTGACTTATTTCAAATATAAGACTTCAAAATTGGTCTTAAAGAATACATGGTGATACTGCTGATCGTTCAAATTATGTTTGTTGGTTTCTTTATAAAGTAAAGTTTAAGTTTAAATTGGTTTTGTTACTTCAGCTGCAGTTTTTCAGGCTGCAGTTTGTTGGGATCAATTATGACATATAAGATGGTATCATCAGCGTAGAAGCAGACTTTTCATTGGGAAAATCACTATAAATTGTATTAGAGTGAAAATCAAGGGGCCTAACGTTGATCCCTGTGGAACACCTTCATCAAAAACGTGATCTGAAGCCAGATTAATGGGAAAAAACGTATAGTAAAATGATGTGGTTGACAGATTAAAATTCATTTTTAAGTGTGTAATTCGTTATGCATCTCTGTCACTATTTTCAGTTTACTTTGTAGTCGTTCTGTGTCTTTTGTGGTTGTTTTGTGTCTATTTTGGGGCATTCTGTGGCTCCTTGTGACCCTTTTTATTGTGTATTTGTGTTGTTCTGAGTCTATTTGTCTGTAGTTTTTCATCTCTTTGCATCCCTATAGTCGTTTTACATCTCTTTGTGGGGGATGTTTTGTCTTTTAGCAGTCATATTTTCATTCATTTTTCACCTCCTGTCTCCTCTCCTCTCAGGCCCCGGAGAGCGAGGACCAGGTGGGGAAAGATTTCTTCCGCTACCACGCGTCCAAGGCGCGCAGCAGGACCTACATCAACATGCGGGAGATCTCGGAGCGCTTCACGCTGCCTCCTGGGAAATACCTGCTGGTCCCCACCACCTTCCAGCCCCACCACGAGGCCGACTTCCTCATCAGGATTTTCTCTGAGAAGCAGGCCAAAGCTCTGTGAGTGTTAGCTCATAGTTATGACTTTTTATCTCATAATTTCAACTTTTTATCTCATAGTTATGACTTTTTATCTCATCATTTTAACTTTTTGATCTCATAATTTTGACTTTTTGTCTCATAATTATGACTTTTTTATCTCAAAATTTTGACTTTTATCTCATAATTATGCCTTTTATCTCATAATTTTGACTTTTATCTCATAATTTTGACATTTTATCTCATAATTATGACTTTTTTATCTCATAATTTTGACTTTTTATCTCATAATTTCGATTTTTATCTCATAATTATGACTTTTACCTCGTAATTTTGACTTTTTATCTCATAATTTCGACTTTTTATCTCATAATTTAGCCTTTTAACTCCTAATTTTTATTTATTATGGAGGAAATGGGCTTCCATAAAATGCAGCTTCTGCAATCACTGACTTTTTATTTTAACCTTTGTTGTCCCACAGGGAGATGGGGACCACCGTCGACGCCGACCTGCCAGATGTAAGTAGATCACTCAGACACTATAATCAGTGAGTTAATCACCCCACGCTGTGGACTGATCTGATGTGTGTGTTGTTCTCCTCCAGCCGGCGCCACCGTCCGCTCCAGAGGACGAGACGGACGAGGAGAAAGGCCTGAGGAGGCTGTTCGACCAGCTGGCTGGAAGCGTAAGAACAAAGTTCTGCTTCATTCAGACAGCAGCTCATGTTTATAAAGAGTCTGCAGGGCAGCGGCGTGCACAGACTTTCTGAAGGACAGGGGCGAAAAGAAAAAACATTTTTTTCCTGCAACATTGAAGATAATGTGAATTTAAAGACTTGAGAGGAGTCTTTACTACTGCAGAGTCAAACTCCAGCTGACAATATAATTATAAAAGTTTCAGATCTGAGGATGAGTGTGTTTATGCCTGAATTTAAAGTTTTCTCGTCCGCTCTGGTGTGTGTGCAGGACCAGGCGATCTCCGTCAGAGAGCTGCAGCAGATGCTGAACGGCGTCCTCAGCAGACGTGAGTCAAAGAAAAATGATTTTCACGTCTCTTTGTTGTTTATTCCTCTTACTATCATATCTTTTTATTTTACTTCTGAGTTGATTTTAGAACAGGAAATACTGTATATCCATTGGTGCAGAAGAGGGATACAAAAATACAAAAAAGACTCTCTAATTATGTGTTTGTTGTAATTATTATATGTTACAAAGTGCTTCACAAAGGCAAATTAAAACAGACATAATAAATCTATGGATAAAAGTATTTTTAGTGTATAAATACCAAAACTGTCTGAGAAGAAAATGAGTTCAAGGTTACATATAATTATCAGGGAAAAAGCCATTTTGCAGGAGTCTTCTTTGCATTTTAGATTTTAATAAACAGGCATTGTTTCATTTAAGAAGTCACAAAACAAACCAGCAGTTTACTCTCAAATTTGGTTTATTTACATGTTTAAAAAAGTCAAATTGAATCTTGCAGTCCTCTCATTTATGGTCTTATATGCAAATGCATCAAAATTATATGTGCTGCAATCATTTCATGCCAAAACACACATGCAGCACCTTTAATCTTTCCTCTGCAATGTGTTTTCTGTAGATTTTATCATTTTAGTCATGCAAAAACAACCTAACTTCCTTTTTGATTTTCTTTTCTTTCAGGAAAAGAGATCAAGTTTGACGGCCTGAGTCTGAGCACCTGCCACAGTATCATCAACCTGATGGACGTATCCTGCAGAACACTGACAGATTGTTGTGCTTTTTTTCTGTAAAATAGGATTTAAAACAACAAGATTTTAAGTAAGATTTTAAAAGTCGTTTTAAGTTGTTTTCCTTGACAGTAATCCAGTCGGATAACTCAGGTCAGCTGGAGTTCCAAGAGTTTAAAGTCTTCTGGGAAAAGATGAAGAAGTGGATCGTAAGTGTTCATTAAACTGGGAATCAGATGTGAAAAAGTTCATTTCTGTTTCTTGTTTCTTGTTCCTTGTTTAATGATGAACTCTGTTGTTGCAGATGCTCTTCTTGTCCTTCGACACCGACCGCTCAGGGAAGATGTCGTCCTACGAGCTCCGCATCGCTCTCAAAGCTGCAGGTGAGACTTCACACGGCTCTCATCCTTTTTTATTTATCGGCTCACGTTTCTTATTACAAATAAAATCCTTTTTATACATATATGCAGATTTAATGCATCAACAATATTTTTTTATTAATGCAATATATTCAATTTAAGAATCTAATCTTTGATTTTGTTAAATAAAATTGTTTGCAAAGTCTAAACTGAGCGTTCTTGAGGAGAAAAAAATAAAACAAATACTAAATACTGTTTATTAAAAAATTCTCAGATATTTTCTATAAAAGTGTTTTTGCATGTTTTCTGCATTCACATTTGTTTTTGAATATTTTACATATTTTATATATTTTTTTTTATCCATTTATTATTTTTATATGTGTTTTTATTTTAACTATTTGATTCACATGATTAACTTGTGATTGCAATGCAGTAAAATTTAATTTTATTATTATTGATTGATACATAATTTTTCTATAAAAATATATATGTTTGCATGTATTTTGCATTCACACATTTGTTTTTAAATATTGTACAATTGTTATATATTTTAT